>CM029373.1:561427-578927 GCA_017165825.1 Hepsetus odoe | reverse complement strand
CTCTTCTACAGGACCAGACAGGACCCCCCCACAGACCTCCCTACAGGAATCCCCGCATAGGACTTCTCTACAGGACCCCTGGGTACAGACCCCCTACAGGACTCCCAGACAGGACCCCTACAGGACCCATGCAGGACTCATGTACAGGAGCCCTGCAGGACCCCCACAGGACCCCCTACAGGACCCCAGGACCCCTACAGGAGTCTTCGTGACAGGACCCCCAGACAGTATCTTCACAGGACCTCAGACAGGACCCCCTCACAGGACTTCACAGGACTTCGCATAGGACTCTGTGACAGGACCCCTACAGGACCTCCCTACAGGATCTCTACAGGAGCCCCCTACACCCCTACAGGACTCCCGGACCGTTTGTTACTGGATTACGGACAAAAATAAAAACCTAAACTGTGATTTTCAGCAGAAATCAATCTGAATGTGGCCAAAATGTTCCCGTGAAACTGAAGTGTGTTTGATCCTCTTTGATCTTGTGTTTGATCCTCTTTAACAGAATTCAATAAAGGAAGTTCTTTCTCTTCATCAGGTCCACAAATTTCATTAACACTGTGAGGAATTTGTGTTTTTCCTTCTGTAAACTACTTACTACTAATCTACTCCTCACTTCTATTTCCGTCAATAATTTGGATTTTTTGGTGAATTCTGTTCAACAAAGACAACACTGTCCTGCACACACACACACACACACCCCAATTCACACACCCACACACACACACCCCAATTCACACACACACACCCCAATTCACACACCCACACACCCCAATTCACACACCCACCCCAATTCACACACCCACACACACACCCCAATTCACACACACACACACACCCCAATTCACACACACACACACACCCCAATTCACACACACACCCACACACACACCCCAATTCACACACACACACCCCAATTCAAACACATACTCACACACTCATATACACCCACACACACACTCATACTCACACACACCCCAATTCACACTCACACACCCACACACACACCCCAATTCACACACCCACACACACACACCCCAATTCACACACACACACCCCAATTCACACACCCACACACCCCAATTCACACACCCACCCCAATTCACACACCCACACACACACCCCAATTCACACACACACACACACCCCAATTCACACACACACACACACCCCAATTCACACACACACCCACACACACACCCCAATTCACACACACACACCCCAATTCAAACACATACACACACTCATACCCCAATTCACACTCACACTCTCTCACACACACACACACACACACACACACACACATCCCAATTCACACTGACACTCTCACACACCCACCCCAATTCACACACCCACACACACACCCCAGTTCACACACACACCCCCCAATTCAAACACATACTCACACACACTCACACACATACTCATACTCACACACACCCCAATTCACACTCACACTCTCACACACACACACCCCCAATTCAAACACATACTCACACACTCATACACACCCACACAGACTCATACACACCCACACACACTCATACTCACACACACACCCCAATTCACACTCACACACTCTCACACACACACACACTCCAATTCACTCTCTCACACACACCCCAATTCACACACACACACCCACCCACAAACACACTCTCTCACACACACACACACACACATATACTCAAACACTCTGTCTCTCTCACACACATCCACACCCACACTGTCACACTCACACACTGCGTAACTATCCTGTTCCCACTCTTTAGGAAATCCTGATCTCCTGCAGGAGCAGCAGGGCTCTGTATCTGAGAGAAGGTGTAGGTTTGGTCCATGATCTTCTCAGTGTCAGTTCCTTCAGCAGCTCCTGGGCTGATTTTTAATTGAATAAAGAGGTTGGACAGTTCCTCAAGTAACAGCGGAGAAGAACAGGAACATCTTTAATGTTAATGTTTCCATGAATTCCAGTGACTTTCAGTGCATTTACATTTACATTTACGGCATTTAGCAGACGCTCTTATCCAGAGCGACTTACATGTCCTAATTACAGGGACAGTCCCCCTGGAGCAATTCAGGGTTAAGGGTCTTGCTCAGGGACCCAGTGGTGGTAGTGCTACAGGTGGGATTCGAAACTGGGACCTCTTGAGCCATTGGTCCATAGGCAAGTATCCTACCACTAGACCAGCGCCACCCTAAAAGCACAACTCTGGTGGGACTCGAACCCACAACCTTTGAATTACTTCATTCCTCTACTCTAGAAGTCCAATGCGCTATCCATTGCGCCACAGAGCCACCAGTGCAAACAAACACTTTCTGTACAGAATGCCTGCTACAATTTAAAATATTACTAATTGGTAAAATTATGAGCGACATTGACATATATATCTTTAAATACAGTAAAAATATAGAATACTGTATATATACATTCTCTTGCTTGCACAGCTGGAGAGGGACTTCCGTCCAGTAAGGGCTGGTTTGGAGGAAGTCCATGGTCATTATGCCACCCAATCATAGGTGAGGGGGCGGGACTCTATCAGCCAATCAGCGCGCAAAGGGCGGGGCTAACCGTAGTCGTGCCTGCAGTCTCCGCCCACCCCTGGTGGCGCGCGCCGCTATCAGAGCGCGCAGGGTCTCGCGGCCGCAGCGCTGATAACACGCACACGCACATACAAACACGCGCGCGCGCTCGTGTACCGACACACGGGTCTAAACGGGCGGAACCGGAGCGTCGGAGCGAACCGGGCGGGTTCTGCTGCAGTAGAAGAACCACAGAAGAACCAGAGAAGAACCAGAGCTGCGCACTGACAGGTAGGATCACACACACACACACACACACACACACACACACTCACACACACACTCACACACACACGCACTGCTGAGAGGATTTAATATGAGTGAGATTAAAGCTCTGAGAGATGCTCTGCTTTTACAGCTGAGAGCAGGTGCTGCATTCTAACAGGGGCAGAAATCTCAGGACAGTTCTAGAACAGGGTGGACCAGCCTGTGGCAGCGATGGACGGACCAGTAACTGCCCCACTGCAAAGTGGACAAGAGCATAACTGCCCCATTCAAGTCCAAAGCTGCCATGGTGAACTGTCCCAGGATGAGTATTTGGGACTGCCCCAGTGATCTGTGTAATAGTTAAGAACTGCCCCACTGATCTGTGGACCAGTCCAGAACTGCCCCACTGATCTGTGGACCAGTCCAGATGTGGCCCACTGATTTTTGGAGCAGTCCAGAACTGCCCCACTGATCTGTAGAGCCATCTAGAACTGCCCCACTGATCTGTGAAATAGTCTTGAACTGCCCCACTGATTTGTAGACTAGAACCAGGGAGAGGGGCGATACCCCACCAGTCTTTGGATTAATCTGTAGCTGCCCCACTGATCTGAACTGCCCCAGAGAGGGCGACCAGGGTGGACTGTCCCTGCCTCTTGGGACGCTGATGAGTAGCGTTGTCACAGTTGACCTGGGATGCTACATTGTCCCCTTGTGATGGACTGGTGAATTGTCCAGGGTGTTTCTCCGTCCTTCATCCTTTGAGAGACTCCAGCACCACCTGCGACCCTTCTAACCCCAACGAGTGAGTGAGAGCCTCTAATTGCCCCACTGAAAGACGAGGACAGTGCACCTGCTGTTTAGAAACAGAGAATGGGAAGAATGGGCGAAAGCTGCTGCCTCTCAGAGCTCTTTAAAGGGGCTTTGGAGAGTGAAACCTCTGGAAGCTTGATGGAGAAGAAGCCAAAGTTCTGGAAGAGCTTTCTGCAGGTCTGTAGGGTAACCACCAGCGTTTCCTTTCATTTATTTTGAACCTGTAAGCGTGTACAGTCCTGCCTCTGAGCAGGTGGCCTCTGGGGGATTAATATGCGTGTAATCTCCATGGTCACTGCTGGGTTACATGCCTTCATGACGTCAGGAGCTTCTGTTTTCATCCTTGTACTTCATCTTGTCTGATCTTTCCAGATGCTCTGTCCTTAAATCGTTATTGCATTTTTCTGGTCATCAAACAGGGATGGTCTGGTTCTTAGGATGGAAAAGTCTGTTCTTCTCTGGTTTCTAAGTAGTTCTCCTGTTGGTCAGGCCTTCAGGAGCTGGACAGATGTGCTAGTGTCCACCAGCATCGCTAGGATATTCTGGTTTCCAAGTTTTTACAAGTTTTGTGAAGACAAACATCTAGTCCTTCTGGTGGTTCGCTGATGGGTTTGTGTCAGCAGCTCTTTGTGCTGAAGGAGTCGCTCAGATCTCCTCCAAAAGTATTGGAACAAGGAATTCATTTGCACTGAAGACATTGGTGTTTGAGAAGGTGAGAGATCAGATTTTCAGATTTCCTCAAAATGTTGGATTCTTTTATGGTTCTGGTTCTTCAGGCATCTTCAAGGTGTTCTGCAGGTTTCTCTCTTGAGTTTCTTCTCCAGGAGGATGTTCAGTTGGGTTAAGGTCTGGTGGTTGACTTGGCCCTTGATAAAGTTCATAACTTGGCGGTGTGTTTTGGATCATTGTCAAGTGAAAGTGACTTTTTTTGTCATGGTGAACATGCCACAAAGAAAAGCTTACTCTGCATTTATCCCATACCAGCATTCAGAGGAGCAGTGATGGGGACGGTACCTTGGTCAATGCTACCTCGGGATAACCTACAGACCCGGGACTTGATCCCACAACTTTCTCATGATCTCATGTTCCAATACTTGCTCAGGTACAAAAGTGTTTGATGTAATTGATCATTTCTGGTTGTAAACATCTGGAAATAAAGTCTGAAAATCTGATCTCTCAGATTCATCTTTAGATCTCGGATGTCTTCGGTGCAAAAAGAATTTCGCCAAGCTGTTCAAATACTTTTGGAGGGAACTTTAATTAACAAAAAAGCTGCAATGTTTTAGCTTTTCGCTAGAATACTAATAACCTCATAGTGGCGCCAGCATCATGGCAGATTTTGTCTCTAATTTTGACTGTTATTTTGTTTATGTCCTCTAATAGTTCCGGTTCCTTGTTGATAAAAAGGTACCTTGTCTATTTATGACGGCAGAGCAACCACAAACCAACAGCCTTGCAGCCCTGTAGATAACCCTGTCTGATCTGGATCCACCTTAACGAATCTGTTACGGCATAAGAGAAGCTGATTCAGCATAAATACGTCCATCATGAGGTCACTGAGGACTTCCCTGGTTGGTCAGGCTAAGCTAGAGGTGTGTAGTTAATATACAGGAGGACTTTGGGTGAGTTAAGCGTATGTGTTTGGCCATCTGGCAACCCGGTGACAGCCATCTGTCCTTTGGTGTGTTATGTTTTCTCAGTCCTACATCTCTGTTTATGCCTCCCATGTGCTCCCCGCCCACGTGCTTTTATTGTTGCTGTTGTCCCTGGACCTGCCTTTGCCTCGCCTTTAACCTGGCCTCGTGTCAGCATGTTCACCTGTGTCTCAATTTTGACTCCTCCACTGACTAGAAGTTCTCTTTCAGATGTCCTTCAAGTGTCCTTGTCCTTGTATCAGTTCTTTGTGCTCTTCTGTGGGTTATTTTCACTACGGATGACCAAACAAGCACAGATC
Organism: Hepsetus odoe; assembly: GCA_017165825.1. Taxonomy (NCBI): domain Eukaryota; kingdom Metazoa; phylum Chordata; class Actinopteri; order Characiformes; family Hepsetidae; genus Hepsetus; species Hepsetus odoe. The sequence goes on along the minus strand of CM029373.1, from coordinate 573,373 downwards.
AGGTGCAGACCCTCTCCAACCGAACTACCACCAGCTACACTCCAACCAAACTACCACCAGCTACACTCCAACCAAACTACCACCAGCTACACTCCAACCAAACTACCACCAGCTACACTCCATCCAAACTACCACCAGCTACACTCCAACCAAACTACCACCAGCTACACTCCAACCAAACTACCACCAGCTACACTCCAATCAAACTAACCTGAACTACACTCTAACCAAACTACAACCGACTGCTCTCCAACCAAATTGCCCCAACTACCCTCTAACAAAACTACCACAACTATTTTCCAACCAACCCACCTCCAAGTACATTCCAACTAAACTACCACCAACTACTCTTCAACCAAACTACCACCAACTACTCTTCAACCAAACTACCACCAACTACTCTTCCACTGCCAAATACATTCCACCACTACCTGCAATTCTCCAGCAAAACCACCACCAACTGCCCTCCAACTAAACCATAACCAACTGCCCTCCAACTAAACCACCACCAACTGCCCTCCAACTAAACCATCACCAACTACCCTCCAGCTAAACCACCACCAACTGCCCTCCAACTAAACCATCACCAACTGCCCTCCAGCTAAACCACCACCAACTGCCCTCCAACACACAGAGGTCTGGTTTGTCTGGGGTCCTGTGGTTTTCTGGTGAACGATCCACTCCTCAATCTGCCCCGCCCTCTAATACTCACCACCTCAGAGCCTCAGTTCAGGCGACCCTGAAAGTGTCCTGCTGTCTGAACCCTTGTTGTCTGAAGTTAAGTGTCCTTGTTTGTTATTGTCTTGTTTTAAGTGTTTGGTTGTTGCTCACGGCTGCATCCTTCCTGCCGACAAGCAACCTTTACATGATGACTCATCAGCAGAGACGCTGCTGCTTATTAACGAAGGTGTCTCTGATTAAAACGAAATCCGTTACACAGTAAGCTCTTTAGGGTGTGTGTGTGTGTGTGTGTGTCTGTGTGTGTGTGATAGGTAGACAGAAGCCTTGACAGTTAAGACAGAGGCGGCGGATGAAAAATGTTTATCTCTTGGTGGTTCCCTTTAGACTGTCATCATAAATCAGTGTCTTTAAATTACAAATCACAATTACGCAATTTCATCCTTTAACGATATTAAATTAAGATTTTACCACTTTCACCCGTCGTTAAGATCTAGAACTTCAGGCAGCTTTTGTTTTTAGAGCATCACATATATGTATAAATAAGTCTAAAAAAGTCTGAAAAGTAAGTTATAACAGTATATTCCCGTTAGACCTAACAAACAAGCTTACATGTCTCACTCTGAAAGAGTGAGTCATTGTGGGAGATAAATAGCTTTCACCCACAGCCATCATGAAGAAGCCCTGGGGGAGGGGGAGGGCTGTAAATTAGATTTTACAATGAAGTAGCGCTTTAAGTCTTGCCTCGTAAATCGTCTTGTTGTCCACCCCACAGTCCACAGTGTGTCCCGTCCACCCCGAGGACCCTGATCTACCGCTACGCTCAAGACCACCAAGTTGCTGGAATAAAGGGTGTTGCCATGACAACGACACCCTTGGCTGGTCTTCATCGTATAAAATTCCTTTTATTTTGGTGCCCGAGAGGTCGATTTCCGCTCTAATGGTTTGAATCCCATTTTACAACTTTGACATTTGCTGTGGACGGCCCGGCCACTTTATCAGAAACCCCTCGCCTGTAGTTCCTCCTTCCTGGAATACAGCCTGCTTTTTGATGGTGTTTTGTCCTCACTTTTGGCGACAGACAGAGGATTTCCGTCCTAGCCCTGACACTAACGTAGACAAACTCCAGTTACACTGCTCGGCCTGCTAATAGTCATTCCTGGGCCAGGTTTCGGTCACTGCTGTGCCAAAAAATATCTGGTCGGCCGTGGGACTGTGTTCAGAAGACTGACCCATGATGGAAGAGGTGGAGGTGGTCTGATAGACTGCAGCAACTGGTGGTCGACTGTCTGTAACTGCACACCTGTCCTGGAGACACAAGGGTGGTGTTCCTAATAAAGTGGTAAAGGGTGTTTTCCAATAAAGTGGTCAATGATTGGAACCAAAAAGTGGGTGTTTCTATTAAAGTGGCCAGGTGGAACTATAAGGTGGGTGTTTCTAATAAAGTGTCCAGGTGGAACTACAAGGTAGGTGTTTCTAATAAAGTGTCCAGGTGGAACCACAAGGTGGGCGTTACCAATAAAATGGCCAGTTGATGAAAAGCCAAGATAGACGTTTCCAATAAAGTGGCCAGTTTGTGGAAGCAAAAGAGTGTTTCTAATAAAGTGGGCAGTGCGTTTGAGAGTGTGCACGAGAAAAAAACGCGTTACCCATGAAAGCCACAAAATTGGGTTCCGTCCGCCGTGGTCACAGGTCAGAGGAGAACAGAAGCTTTATGTTTGAACATCTGTGTTCACTCTTGACCTCTGACCCCCGCGATGCTGCTGAGGAGATTACACAGCCGCTCCTACAGGTTTAATTAAAGCGAGAGGGATACCTGAGCCGTCTTGAATGGAGAGGGAGGAGAGATGGAGGGAGGGGAGGGAGGGAGAGATGAAAGAGGAAAAGAGCGTTATTGATGTCAAGATGTTTATGCCACATCTTTATATAAACCATTTCACCCATTTCAGTGAAAGGCAGTAATCTTTTTCTTCTTTTTTTGCTACACGATTAAAGTGAATGCTACCTGATACTGCTGTAACCATGGTGATGGATGTGATGTAACCATGGCGATGGGTGTAGTGTAATGACAGGTAGGGGTGCAGGGAAAGTTGGACTTAAAAAAACGTGTGTGTTGTAACCATGGGAATAAATGCAGTGTTACCATGGAAACAAGTGGAAATGTCTTAAAACGATTAAAACGATAAAACGATTGATATGAGGTTGTCTAGCGATGGGTGTAGCGTAACCATGGAAACATGTAGGGCAGAGACGGGGTGGACAACTTGTGAAGCTAGAAATATGCTGTGGCGTGAATGTGGCAATGGATGTAATGTTACCACGGAAACAGGCGTAGGGTAAATATAGCATGGATGTAACCATGGAAATGGATGTCATGTAACCATGGAAACAAGTGGAGCAGAACTACAGAAACAGTGTGGTTGAGTTACAAAACAAGGAACTTGTGAAAGGTCAGTCAGCTTAACAGTGCGACTGTGGCTCGAGTGTTTGTGTGTGTGTGTGTGTGTGTGTGTGTGTGTGTGTGTGTTGTGTAGACTCCTGCTGTACCACGTCTTATCTCCATTAGCAGCTTGTTGGTTTTTCCCGAGTGTGTGTGAGCGGCAGACAGAGTGGAGGCCTTTCCAACGCAATGTGTATGTCGCGCCAGCCAATCAGAATAGTGTAACCAAGGTGACGGTAATCACACTGGGTGTGGCCTGATCTTGCCCCACTGAGATAAGTGAGCCTGGCCTGTCAGGACAAGACGAGGTTCTGATCTGAGATGATACTATGTAAATAATAATAATAATAATAATAATAATATTAATATATGAAGAAAAACAAATAGAGTTAAAAAAAACTTCTAATAAAGTGGCCAATGAGTGCATCAAAGCTTTTCTCCCTGTGTGTGTGTGTGCGTGCGTGTGTGCGTGCGTGTGTGCGTGTGTGTGTGTGTTTGTGTGTGTGTGTATGTGAGAAGCTGTGCTGTATTTTAAAGAGGGGTAAAATGCTTCTGTTTTCTTTCTGCTCTCCTCAGTCCTCCCACACGTTCAGCACACGTGTAGGCAGTGGAGCTTTATATCTGCCTGAGTGTGAAAATCCTTCTGAAAGTGTGAAATGATGCTCTGCTCGTCAGGGCTCGTTAGGAATCTGGAACGTTAACGTTATTAAACATTTAAGGTTGATTCGCTCCTGGCCAAGTGTTTACTCATTTGTCCAGTAGGTTACCTCTAGGTCCACTTTAGCAAGGGACCGTCCCCAGTACTGTTTCCCGGATGCCCTCCCAGTGTGTTTGATCACTACTGTTTGGACAGGTTTAATGCAGAAGACCAATCACACACAGACACGGGGACAACCCAGACTGGGAATCAAACCCACAACCTACACCACCAACCACTGCTTCACCGGTTCTGCTAAAAAGGGTGTAGAATTGCCAAAAAATGGAGAACGTTTTTGTTCTTGCGGTTACTCTGCTTAAGGCTCGGTTCCAGAAGTTCAGGTTCGGGTGGTTTTGTCCGAGCGTTCTCTTCCAGTGAGACAAAAATCTGCAAAAATGGTAGTGAAGAGAAGAGGAGAGATGTGAGGCCCTGTTCTCCATGAAGGTGTGTGCTTGCGCTTGTATTTATCTCTGTGTGGGGACAAGATAATGATCAGAATACAGGTCAGATCTATAGAAATGGGGACATTTAGCTGGTCCTCACACAGAAAGGGATTGTCTTCATCACGAGTTCAGCTTTGTGATATTGAAAGAGGAGGACTGTCTGTCCCACGCTGAGGTGAAGATCAGGGTTTCAGTGTGGCATTAGTCACAAACAGATCTGAAAGGAATGTCCCCACAAGTATAGTAATACCAAATGTGAAATGGAATGTGGGGCCTTGATGTCCACGCAGCAATCACATTAAAGTCCCAAACACACACACACACACACACACACACACACACACACACACACACACACCACGAGGGATTAAATGCTTTGAGCTCAGCCTTTGTGATTTTGTCTGTGGGTGGCACATTACATAGATTTATTGGGTAAAGTTGATAGTGTGTGTGTGTGTGTGTGTCGAGAGGGTGTGTAAACTGTAGCCCACCGGCTCTGCTGTATCCACTAACAGGTCTGCTGTTTAGTATTTGTGGACAAATCCATTAAAGCTGTGATCGGGTTAAGTACCTTTTCTGGCTGCTGAAAAACACACACACACACACACACACACACACACACAAGTTTTTACATTTCCTCTCTTTGTCTTTTCGTCACCGTCTCCAAGCCATATAGCATAGCTGGTCTCACTACCATTCTGTAAACCTTCCCTTTCACTCTTGCTGGTCCCGTCGATCACAGATCTGCTCCTGTCCTCACCTACCCATTGACCTGCCTGCCTCTCTTCTTCTCCTCTCTTTCACACTGCATGGTGCTCAGAACTGTCACCAGTGGCTAAACTCCTCCCCTTCACCTCCTCTACTCCCTCCATCCTCACCACTCCGCTGTCCTCACTTTCATTCGCACTCATGTACTCTGTCTTTGTCCTCCTGACCTCCATTCCTCTCCTCTCTAGAGCAGATCTCCATCTCTCTAGGTTCTCCTCAAGCTGCTCCTACAGATCACCAATATCATCCCAGCAAACGTCACACCGTCCACGGAGCCTGTCTCCACCTCACGATGTCTGCACACACTTTTCTGAAAGGACCTAACAGTTACTGATTGGACGGCTGCCCGTTAGGACATCACTTTAATTTATTCATTTATTTGAACCAATTAATTGATTTTCTATCTCCCAGAAAGTCAGGATGAAAGCAGCTCTGAATGATGGGGATGTATCTTTTCGGGAATCGTTAAAGCTCGTCTCTGAGATTCGTTTTTTTTCTGGCTTCAATTCCATTTCAAATCTGTGTCATTTGGAGCTCAGAGCAGCTTACAAACTAACGAGCCTCCTGCCCCCAGCGGCGGCCCGAAGGGGGGGCGCTGTGTCTTACAGCGTGTGTGTGTGTGTGTGTGTGTGTGTCCATCTTCAGAAGCAGTGGTGGGATTAGAGAGCTCAGATTGAGAGAAAATACTGTTTGCTTGATCTTCCATTACATAATTACATTTACTTATACAATTCTGTAATTATTTACTTAATTATCAAAGTGATTACATTTTGTATCAACGTATATGCAACATTCTTTCATTCCAGTTCATCCAGCAGCCAAACAAAATCCCCCCATCACTCAGTAGAACTGTCCTCTCTCTGGGTGGTGCCTGGGTGGTCTCCCTCTCCCCATCATGGTAGAACTGTCCTCTCTCTGGGTGTGTAGGGTGGTCCTCCTCCCCCCCATCACTCAGTAGAACTGTCCTCTCTCTCTCTCTCTGGGTGTGTGGGGTGGTCCTCCTCTCCCCATCACTCAGTGAGACTATCCTCCTCTCTCTCTGGGTGTGGGGTGGTCCTCCCCTCTCCCCCCATCACTCCAGTAGAACTGTCCTCTCTCTCTGGGTGTGTGGGACAGGCCTCCTCTCCCCCATCCTCGAGTAGGGCGTGTCTCTCTGGGTGTGTGAGGCGGTCCTCCTCTCCCCATCACTCAGTATAACTGTCCTCTCTCTCTGGGTATATGGTGGTCCTCCCTCTCCCCCATCCTCAGTAAACTGTCCTCTCTCTCTCTCTCAGGTGTGCAGGGAGGTCTCCTCTCCCCATCACTCAGTAGAACTGTCCTCTCTCTCTGGGTGTGGCAGGTGGTCCTCCCCTCTCATCACTCCAGTGAACTGTCCTCTCTCTCTGGAGTGTGTAGGGTGGTCCTCCTCTCCCCATCACTCAGTAGAACTTGTCCTCTCTCTCTCTGGGTGTGTGGGACAGGCCTCCCTCTCCCCATCACTCCAGTAGGGCTGTCTCTCTACTCTCTAGTTGTGTGGCGGATCCTCCTCCCCATCACTCCAATTATAACTGTCCTCTACTCTCTCTGGGTATATGGGGTGGTCCTCCCTCTCCCCATCCTCCAATTAGAGACACAGCCCTCTCTCTCTCTGGGTGTGTAGGGCGGTCCTCCTCTCCCAATCACTCAGTAGAACTGTCCTCTCTCTCTGGGTGTCATAGGGCAGATCTCCCTCTCACCATCCTCAGTGAGACTGTCCTCTCTCTCTCTCTGGGTGTGTGGGGCGGTCCTCCATCCCATCACTCAGTAGAACTGTCCTCTCTCTCTCTGGGTGTGTAGGGTGGTCCTCCCTCTCCCCCATCACTCAGAAGAACTGTCCTCTCTCTCTGGGTGTGTGGGCGGTCCTCCTCTCCCCCCCATCCTCAAAGTGAAACTGTCCTCTCTTCCTCTCTTCTGGGTGGGTGGGGCGGTTCTCCTCTCCCCCATCACTCAATTAGAACTGTCCCTCTCTCTCTATGGGTGGGTAGGCGGTTTTGCCCTCTCCCCATCACTCCCAGTAGAGACTGTCTCTCTCTCTCTGGGTGGGTAGGCGGTCCTCCTCTCCCCCCATCACTCAGTAGAACTGTCCTCTCTCTCTCTGGGTGGGTAGAGCGGTCCTCCCTCTCCCCCATCACTCAGTAGAACTGTCAGAGGTGGACTGCATAAGTCTCATTCACCATAGTAACGACTGTGTGATGTTATGTAAGACAGTGGAGTGCAAGGAGTGCTAGGGTGAGAGGGTTTCTAAGATCAGAACACACTCACACACACACACACACACACACACCTGGGAGATGCTGTAGATATTTTTAGGGCTTAATTCCTTTCTTTCATGCAGTGATGTGAGAAAAGTGCAAGAAAAACTGTGTGTGTGTGTGTGTGTGTGTGTGTGTGTGACAATAATATGTGTGTGTGTGTGTGTGTGTGTGTGTGCGTTATGTAATATGAAATTTGAAAATAAAGATCTCCATCAAGAGCCATTCAGTTCATTATCCACACATGTGTTTTACTGAGAGCATCAACAGTGCTTCTCATAACGGGACACTTTCATTACACCTTTGATTACGAATATGAGTTTCTATGAAGGTTCGTTAGGTAGCTTATCCACATGTATCATTTACAATCATTTAGAACACACTGTAAAGTGAGTGTTACACAGAACCACACTGTAAAGTGACTGTATGTGGAAAAGCACTTCACTCAGCGAACGTTAAAGTTAACGTTAAAGTTCTCTGATAAGCAGGAACGTGTTTGAGAGTGAGCCAGAGAATGTTCGTCTAGGCGAGAGCGTCTTCAGTCATGAGTGTTGGCACCGAGTTCCACTCCGTCAGCTGCGGGAGCTAAAAATACACGCGGAGAACAGCAGTCCGGAACAAAGCTGCTTCTTTATTCTGAGCGGAAGCACAAGGACGCTGCAAGTGAGACGACAGACCTTCCACAGAGCGGGCCGAATCCGAGTCCAGTATGGTGCTCCAGCGCATCGTCCGCTCTCTCGGTTCCTCATCTCAGGGTGAGATCGGCTACGATTCAGAATAATCATCTGATTACAGCATCAAAATAGACTTTTGATATATGATCAACACGGAGTTTTATTTCTGGTAACAAAGAAAAATGCTTTATTCTCTTCAATTACTTGAAGATATTTGAAAGAGTTTCCAATTTGTGTGGTTCATAAAATCCCTGTTCTTCTGGAACGTTTCCTTTAAAGATCACTTTGTATCACCTCTGAAACATTCAGAAATATTCTCTGTGATCTTAGGGTTAATACTTTTGCACAGCGCTGTATATGAAAATGTTGTAGTCGGGAGATGGAAGCTTTTGTTCCAACAGTGATTTCTAAAGGCCCCCGAGGACGTCGTCCCGTGTCTCTTCCTGTCTCATTACTCTACACCCGTTCTCAGTCCTCCAGTCTCATGTCTGAGTCTTACTCAACAGTGGAGACAGCCGTCCTCAGGGGGGACCCCAGTGCAGGGACATTAATTATTCAAGAGACTTGGACCGGATCAAGTGCAGATCAATAATAGTGTCCATGCTCTCACTCACATTTTACTCTCACTTGAGGTCCATCTGTGGTGCCTTCACCAAGAGGCTGAGGATTATCTAATGTCCGGTAATGTTGGTAGCCTTGGAGATGCACACCATGAGGTTGTGGGTTCGAGTCTGGCTGTATCTGTTCTTCAGCACCATTTGAGCCACTCGTCCAGAGAGGCTTCCGTGTCCTGATTGCAGGGACAGTCTCCCTGGAGAAACTTGGAGTGAAGGGTCAGGAACCCAGTGGTGGTGCTGCTGCTGCAGGTGGGATTCGAACCTGCAACCTCTTGGTCCACAGTTCTAATGAGAACATAAGGGGTTCTCATAAATGCTGTAAATGTGATTGTAATGCTGTAGAGGCACCATGTGAGGACGCTTTGTCATGGACTCTGGAAACATCTCCAGCTAAAGCCCTCGCATACTACCATCAAAAGCTTGCCAGACCTAGCAACAGTTGTCAAGGAGGGTGGGATAAAGTGAAAGTGGCTACTTGTCATTGTGAACACTGAACCACATCCAGATTCATCAAAAATGTATTTAACACACACCGTCCAGCAGGGGGCAGACATATCCAGGACCTGGGAGCAGTGATGGGGACGGTACCTTGCTCAGGAGAACCTCAGGGCAACATCCTGGTCTGGGACTCGAACCCAAACCCTGAACACTAGACCCTGTCCTCTTTACGCTGTGCTTTTGGTGTCGTTCCGTATGATATAAAGGAAAACCACTGCTGTGCAGCTTAATCAGTAGTAATGCGCTCTGATTGAGTTTTCTTCTCTCTGGGTTCAGGCTGAGCTGAACTTTCCATCACTGACATGAACCGCCTCGCTGACTGAGGTAAGTCAGTGCCTCGTTTTTTTTAATCCCTTTATATCATAAAAACAGTATTCTATAGAAACTGGACAACTTCCCACCCTGTCCTGATTGGTTGATTGTGTTTGTGTCTAGGTCACTACTTCTTTTTTTTAAAATAAATGTAATTAAAATTAAGTTGCAACAGAAAGAGTATTGGTGCTGAAAGGATTTTCCCCAGAGCTTAGGAAGAGGAAACATCTGGCAAATTGTGCTACAATGTCCTCTCGTCGGGACAGCAGTGCAGGGTGGACACACAGAAGAACAGAATTAATGGAAGGGTAGACAAAACAAAACAGAGGAATATGTTTGGAAGAAAGAAAAACGATCTGAGTGACGGATTGACTCTTAAGGGAAAGAACGGATGCCACTCCATCTCTCTTTCAGGTCCTCTCCTCCGAGTCGTCTCCCCTCCCCCATCTGCTGTCTTCAGCCCTTTCTTTCTTTCGTCTTCCATTCTGCCCCATTTGCTCTTGCTCTCCCCTAACCCCTTCTTTGCTCCATTCAGCTTCTTAATGAGCCCTCCCTCCTGCTCTCGCTCCCTCCCTCTCTCTGAGTACATTCCTGTACTTTACACTCTCAGTACATTCCTGTACTTTATACTTTACACTCTCAGTACATTCCTGTACTTTATACTTTACACTCTCATTACATTCCTGTACTTTGTACTTTATACTCTCAGTACATTCACTGTGCTATTCTCTGTTGTTCTGTACTTTATACTTTACTCTCAGTACATTCCTGTACTTTATACTCTCAGTACATTTCCTGTACTATATACTTCTCTCTCAGTACATTCCTGTACTTTACACTCTCAGTACATTCCTGTACTTTATACTCTCCAGTACCATTCCTGTACTTTATACTTTACTCTATTTGTTCTGTCTTTATACTCTGAGTACATTCCTGTACTTTATACTTTATACTCTCATTACATTCCTGTACTTGTCTGTTCTGTTTACTGTTGTGCTCTGATAGCAGGTAAAACAAACAAAACAGAAGAATAGAAAGAATAAAATAGCATCAGAACCCCTTTTTGGGGAAAATGGAAGACAAGTTGTTTGGGAGTAGAAATTATCAGAGAAGAAAATGTAAATGTACCAAGCGTAATGAGAGTGTAAGTACCAGCTAAAGAACAATTTGGGGTTCTCAACACCCAAACACACAGAACCTAAAAAAAAGCAGCACCAGGCGGCCTGACCTGTTTAACCCCATTACTCTGATGGAGGTGACCGGCTTTCAGAGGGTGTGTTATTGACATAATGTGTTGTGTAGTATTGATGATGACATATGTGTGTGTGTGTGTATAGGTGTGTGTATTATTAATATAATGTGTGTGTGTATGTGTATGTATGTGTGTGTGTTTGTGTATGTATATATATATGATGTGTGTGTGTTTGTGTTTGTGTATGTGTATATAAGTGTGGGTATGAGTGTGTGTGTGTGTATATGAGTGTGTTTGTATGTGTATATGTGTATGTGTGTGCGTGTGTATGAGTGTTTGTGTGTGTGTGTCAGTGTGTGTATGAGTGTGTGTGCTGTAGTGTGTGAAGGTAGAGAAGTGAAGTGACAGCCCTCGTCATTAGGAGTCACAGCACAACACACAGTTTCCTGCTAATTGGATCTGGTTTTAACCCATGCACACAAACACCGTGCAACAGTAGGCAGCTATTGAAAGCGCCCGGGGAGCAGTGACAGAGATGGCACCTTGCTCAGAGTTGCCTCAGGGCAACCCACTGGCGAGGGGCCAGACCCACAATCTTCCGATCGGTGACTCACAACACTAAGCCTGCTGCCAGCTGTGTGTGTGTGTATATAGGTGTGTTGTGTTTGTGTGTGTGTGTATATGTGTTTGTATATGTGTGTATGAGCGTGTGTGTGTGTGTGTATGGTGTGTACAGCAGGCGTGTGTGTATGTTTGTATAGGTGTGTGTGTGTGTGTATGCAGTGTGTGTATATGTGTGTTTGTATATGTGTGTGTGTATATATGTGTGTACATGAGTGTGTGTGTGTGTATATGAGTGTGTGTGTGTATATGTGTTTATATGTGTGTGTGTATATGTGTGTGTACATGAGTGTGTGTGTGTATATGAGTGTATATGTGTTTGTATATGTGTGTGTGTATATATGTGTGTGTACATGAGTGTGTGTGTGTATATGAGTGTATATGTGTGTGTGTGTGTGTGTGTGTGTGTGTGTGTGTGTGTGTGTGTGTGTGTGTTTGTGTGTGTGTGAGGGCTTTCAGTGATCAAACATCTGGAGCACATGTGTGGCATCATCCTGCCCGAGTCGCCACTGGCGCTCTGGCCCTGACTTGCGGTGATGTTTCCACTCGGGCGAGTGTAAAAGGCCTCCGCTTTGGGGCCTTCGCTGCAGCTCGGGACGTTTTCAAAAGAGCACAAAAGCTCCCCGACCTTTCCAGTGAAGCCTTTGTGACGGTTAAGCCAGAAAAGCCTGCATTATGAAGCTCATGGCCGCCACGGCTCTTCATCGGAGCTCTTCAGTCCCAAAAAGCCCCCGTT
>CM029373.1:538927-556427 GCA_017165825.1 Hepsetus odoe | reverse complement strand
TCATGTTTTGAGGTCCTGATTAGGTTCAGGTGGACTTTTTTCCATCACAGAGACACTCAGAGACCAGTGGAGCTTCACTGGGGGCCTGGAGGGACAATAAAAAGGTTAACTTTGAGGCAGGTTCTTGTTTTGTTCCTTCGTTTTGATGCTGCAGGTGATGAGCTCCTGAGATGTTTTATGGTTTTGAGATGAATTGTTTGATTCAGAGTAACCTGGAGTGTCACGATGTCTTTGTAGCATTTGTTCATTTTTCTGAGATGTTTTCCGCTGGACTGTCCCTTCACCTTCAGCTGGAGGGCACACAGCGCATCAAATTACCCACAATCCCCTGGGAGTTCTTACATGTCCTACTGAAACCCAAAATCAGATACACACAAATCAGTCTCACATTCACAGTCTCTCTCTCTCTCTCTGTCTCTCTCTCTCTCTCTCTGTCTCTCTCTCTCTCTGTCTGTCTCTCTCTCTCTCTCTCTCTCTCTCTCTCTCTCTCTCTCCCTCTCTCTCTCTCTCCCTCTCTTTCAGATTCAGTCTAATCTTGGGAAGCTCATACTGAAGGAGGAGATGGAAAGCTCAGTTCCAGTTCGGAGGAAAACACGTTCATTACCAGACCGGACGTACGGACACCTTGGTGAGGGAGTGTGTGTGTGTGTGTGTGTGTGTGTGTGTGTGTGTGGGTATGTGTGGGTGTGTGTGTGTGTGTGTGTGTGTACAATTTTGTCTTATATTAAATAACCAATTAAAGCTTTTGGTTCCTTCTGAGATTCCTTTTTTAGTGTCTGCTCCCTTCAGCACTAATGGAATAACTAACAGCGACCTCTAGTGGTGCATATCCCTATCTGTACATGTCTATATTTCTCTTTCTCTCGCTACTGAATCATTCTTAGTAGATACTGAATCATTCATAGTGGATATTGAATCATTCATAGTGGATGCTGAATCACTCATAGTGGATACTGAATCATTTATAGTAGATGCTGAATTATTCATAGTGGATACTGAATCATTCATAGTGGATACAGAATCATTCATAGTGGATACTGAATCATTCATAGTGGATACTGAATCATTCTTAGTAGATACGGAATCATTCTTAGTAGATACAGAATCATTCATAGTGGATACTGAATCATTCATAGTGGATACTGAATCATTCTTAGTAGATACAGAATCATTCTTAGTAGATACTGAATCATTCATAGTGGATACTGAATCATTCATAGTGGATACTGAATCATTCATAGTGGATATTGAATATATATACTGAATAAAACTCCTGATTATTCATTTTTCGTTCACTCAGGCCCCAAATCTCCTTCGTACCCGAACTACGGCCGCAGTGGTCTGACCAGGGTGAGTGTCCACAGACTAAACGTCTTTGCTGTGTTTCATCGTTAAAACTAAAATGTTTCACCTCATCCCTTCGTTCTGCTCCAGCTCCAGTCTGCAGAGTTCTGCTCGTCTCACGGCGATAAAGACAGTCCGAGTAAGCGGCTCTGCTCTTTCGGCATCGCTCACTTGATTAACGAATCACATTCATTCATATTAATATTCACACTTTCTCTTCCCTGCAGGTTTACCGGTAAGAATCTTTCCACCAGATCACTGGATCTCCTTCAACACCTGCATGCATTTCTCCACCTGTGTGTCCAAAACAGGAACATCTGGAAAGAAGTGAACATGAAACAGTATCAATATTAATACAGCATTAATGTTTCTTAAAGCCAAACGTTATTTCAAGCCGACTTGGATCATTTCAGTAGCTTAATTAATAAAAAAATGATGTGGTTGTGTGTGTGTGTGTGTGGTTGTGTGTGTGTGTGTGTGTGTGTGAGGCAGAATGGGGACACTCAGAGCCACAGGATGGACAGAGGAAACTCGCTGCCCACCATGCTGGAGCACAAGGTGAGACATTTTAAAAACTTTTTAAAATTGAATTTTAAAATAAACCCTCACAGAAGTCACAGAACTGAGGATCTAAAGGAAAAAGTAGTTTGTAAAGAGTATCGGCTCGTTTTTTTCAGATTTACCCCTATGAGATGCTGATCGTGACTCACCGGGGCAGAAACAAACTCCCGCCCGGAGTGGACAGGATGAGACTGGAGGTAAAATGTCATTTATAATCTCTGAAGTGATTTTCTGAAAATGACTCTCGGAGGTGAAAACCCACCAGCAGGGGGCAGCACTGAGGCCTTTCGTTCTTTTCTCAGAGGCACCTGTCGGCCGAGGAGTTTCAGAATCTGTTCGGAATGACGATGGAGGAGTTCGATCGCCTGTCCCTGTGGAAGAGGAACGACTTGAAGAGGAAGGTCTCGCTCTTCTAGCACTGATAATAATTAAAAAAAACTATTTGTAAAAAGGAAAATGTAAAAAAAAGCTCACGTACCTGCACTCCTGCTTGGGACGAGAACGGCAGGAAGACGATGAAGAAGCGCCATCGATGAGAAGAGGCTTAAGGAGGGATTTAACACCGGCCTTTACGATATCGCCTGGAAAAAGCGTCCGAAAGGGAAAGCAGGCTGGATCTGAACGGCGGAGATGGCCTGGATGCGCTTCTGTGTTTGATTCGAGAGACCAGACCAGAAAATGAAAAGCTCAGCGTGCTGAATAGTGTCCACTTTAAAGCATTCCAGCGTCAACACAGGCCAGTGAGTCGGCTCACGAGCTCAGATCTTCACTAAACACGGCCACCCGAGACGAAGGCCTTTATTTCTCACTAGACCTTTAAAACACTTCAGATAAAAGCACTGGGTTTGGGTGAAGCTCCTTCTTTCCAGTTGATTTAAAGGCTGGAAGTTCGCTTCTTTAGTGTCGGAGCTACGAGGCTAATCTGGCCGACGAGCGGTGGATTAATCACTGAGTGAACTGCAGGTCTCAGCCCGGGTGAAAGGGTCGAGTCGTTTACTGTGATCAAGGGTGAAGAGGGTTCCTGACCCACATTAATCATGAACAAATCCATCGTTTGAGGACCAACGGAGGCCCGTTCCCACCCCTCACAAAATACTGCCCAACACCCAAAACACATCAACCAATCACCATCCATTAACCAAATATCCAAATATCATCATCAACAAAATACTGCCCATAATCAATCAATCACCACCATCCATCAATCACCCCACCAACACCAACATACTCTCAATTACCCCATCAACACAATACTGCTAATCACCCCATCAACACCAAAATACTCCCAATTACCCCATCAATCAATCACCCCATCAACACAATACTGCTAATCACCCCATTAATCAATCACCACCATCCATCAATCACCCCATCAACACAAAAATACTCCCAATTACCCCATCAATCAATCACCACATCAACACCAAAATACTCCCAATTACCCCACCAATCAATCGCCCCATCAACAAAATACTGCCAAACACCCCATCAATCAATCACCATCATCAGTCAATCACCCCATCAACAAAATCCTGCTTATCACCCCATTAATCAATCACCACCATCAGTCAATCACCCCATCAACACCAGAATGCTGCCAATCACCCCTTCAATTAATCATCCCATCAATCACCCCATCAACACCAAAATACTCCCAATCACCCCATCAACAAATTACTGCCAATTACCCCACCAATCAATCACCCCATCAACAAATTACTGCCAATTACCCCACCAATCAATCACCCCATCAACAAATTACTGCCAATTACCCCACCAATCAATCGCCCCATCAACAAAATACTGCCAAACACCCCATCAGTCAGTCACCCCATCAGTCAGTCACCCCATCAGTCAGTCACCCCATCAGTCAATCACCCCATCCACACCACAGTCCTGCCGTTTGCCCCACACTGATATCGGACTCTCCTCGCTCTGAGTTTGTCCAGGATTGATCGACTCCTGTTGGTCTCGTTTGTCTCGTCGCTTCAGCACTAAAGAAACACTTACCGCCATTTTTTTCCTTTAGTTCAGTTTCTATAGCAACAGATTGCTGTTCCATAAAGACACCCAAATATTACCCTGCACTTCAAAGGTTTGGGGACACTTTACATGTGATTACACAGAAGAGAAGAACCAAAGGTTTAATGATCTCAATCCTGAAGAAAGGTGGATCATATATCATGAGAGGCCTTATTCCCAGATTAGCCCAGCAAGGCAGTGCGTCCCAGACCTCCTCAAAATTCAATACGGAAGTCTTCTGTGTCCATATTCTTCAGCACAGCCTCAACTCTCTTAGACTAGCTCCTTTCTTTAAGTTCAGGAACACTTCTCCAGGCTTTTTGAAGGACATCCCAAAGCTCTTCTTTGGGCGTTGGCTGCCTTTTGTCTTCTCTGTGGAGATGATCTCACACTGCTTCTGAAACTGCTGAGGTACAGAGACTGGACTGAAAATGAGAGACAACCACACTGTCCTTCAGGAAGATCTGGAGAACTGCTCAGGTACAGAGACTGGACTGAAAATGAGAGACAACAACACTGTCCTTCAGGAAGATCTGGAGAACTGTTCCTCAACAACACATTAAAAGATTCTGATTGGTGGAGTCATATTTAATAGTTAACTCTTTGGTTTATCGAAGGTTTGGGAACCACTGCTCTGAATATCAGTCACTTTAAACTATTACAAATCAGCACATGTGCTCTGTCCCCAAACGTTGGACAGGAAGTGTAGACCTGCGGAAGATAAGTATTGAACCCTCCCACCTTTTAATACGATTGATAATCGATGGTGATCGATATCTTCTCTTCTTCAACGACTGAACCTAACACTCTTTCCTCCCTGTTGTTTTGCTGCTACTGCATTTCAAAGCACTTTTCCCGTTTGGTTGTTTCCTCTTTTTCTGGAACGGACGGAGAGTTTCCTGTTTTAAAGGATAAATGATTAAGGCTGGATGATGAAGAAGAAGCTGATGATGATGATGATGATGATGATGATGATGAAAATGAAGGGATTTTGCAGTTAAGTCTGGACTCCTGAACTGCCCCGCTTAATGGTTTGACTTTTTTTCCCTGCCCGTGACCTTTGACCCCTGTATACACACTGCCTGCTCACCTGCTTCAGTCCAGATACTCAGATCTGACGTGGAGAGTTTGAGGAAGGATTTTTTCAAATATATTTCAGATGGATTGAATCTGCTTGTGTTGATCCAGTGACCAAATGATGTGCAGCTACTCTCTCTCTCTCTCTCTCTCTCTCTCTCTCTCTCTCTCTCTCTCTCTGACTATTAGCAGAAAGAAAATGAAAGACACGTTTTTACACGTTATGATGCTGAAACTCGGCTGCAACAATATAGCAAATGATTCTTCTGGCACATGATTCAGTGAGTCAGAGGATGCAAGATTCAGGGAAACGATTCAATGCATCCTCACCGCTCTGAATATTAAGTGCCAGGAAGAATTCTTTGCCGCCGTAAAGCCACTTCTGGTTCCCTAAAGAGCCTTTCAGTTCCTTTCAGTTCTTAAAAAGAGTCATTTGTAAGAATCAAATTTAGCCATAACTCGATTCAGTTTAATTCAACGTGTTTCAGACACCAAAACACGATTGTCGGTGGACAGAATGGTGACAAAACAGCTTAATTCTAATATTTGACATCAAAATATAGCCTGAAAATTAGATTTCGGTCCACTTTATTAAATATTATTATAAGAAGCATCGATCGCTAAGCTCCAGTCGACTCCCTGACTGCAGATGTGATATAAACACAGTGCTTTAGAGCTACACTTCCACAGTCTGATGAATGAGTCAGTTGAAACAATCCAGCCAATCAGCTCTGAGGGTATCGTTAAAGTCAGGGCCAATCAGAGCCTCTGTATTGTTATCGATAGCCAACAAATAGTGCTCAGTAATCTTTGGATACACTTCTGCAGATCTGCGCTTCACCAGCTCCTCTGGAGAGTTTCGGACATGTCGGTCCGGGCCTCGATTCTGTGCATCTCTGTGGGCGAACAGTACTGGAGATAATGGGAAGCCCTGGCTGGTGCCCCTCTCAGTTCTCATTGAGCGCTAATGATTGTTTGTGTTCTCCTAAATCCCAATTGGACCATGTCTTAGCTCATGATCATAAGGTCTCCAGACCTCAGTTTCATTCTGACGCCCAAAACGAACCGAGATGTGCCGTCCTACGTGGAAAACGAAGGATTTTCGGTCGATTTGATGCTCTCACCGGTCCGGGGGTGAAGCCGGTAAAAGCCAGTTAGTGTGGATTAACGCTGATATTTGAGCTCATTTAGCAACTTTACTCTAAACTACAGTTTGTTCTGCGTCTGTAGCATTCGGTCGACTGTTGTCGGCAGAGATCGAACGAACAGAGTGATAGTTAAAGACGGTGGAGGAGGGAATAAACCGGAATCGAGTTTTCCCTTCAAGCTATCGATTGGAAATCGGAAATTAGAAATGACTGATAGTCAATGATGCACCAGAATGAACGACATCAAAGCGTTTTAGATCTCTTTGATCAAAAACTAAAAAGACACAAAGTCACATTATCACAACACCGCACACGTCTTACTCTGTCCTTCCTTCTTGCTTTCCTTCTTGCTTTCTTTCCCTTTTTTAATGTGAAGGTGTGCTGAATGAATAAACACAAATATAGAGTTACGGTGAGTGTTGTTACGCTTCAGGTGTGTGTTTCTGTTTAGTACTTTGGTTCTTTAGGTTCTGAGTTTAATTAATCCATTAATGAGCACTCTGGTGAACAGTTAGTACTTGAATTTTCTGTTGAATAAAGTTTTTTGGGGGTTTATCGCGGCCTGTTGAGTGTGTCTCGGTCTCCTGCTTGTATAAAGGATATATTAATATCGAAATCCAGCCTAATATACATCATTGGGACAAGCTTAGGAACCGTTCCCTGTGGTGGTGAATGGAACCAGACGTCCCAAGACATGCACGGTGGTGAGGACGCTGCCTGATGTCGGAGTTATTGTTTTTACAGATTTGGAAAATGATGAAGGAAGGACGTTCTGAGGCTGTGATTTAGTTCAGATGGACTATTTTACCCTCCTCACCGTCCCACAGAGACACGTGGAGCTTCACTGGTGGGTTCGGAGAAGAAATGAAACGCCTGTATTTGTGTCTGAGTTCCAAACCCACGCTGGATGAATTTGTATTATTTGTGAATTTTGAGAAATTCTTTGGACTTGCACTTTAATTAAGTAATTACACTAATTAAGGTTGAACAGTAATTAAGGTGTAATAAATGTGCTGCGATACCATCTTCCACCAGCAGGTGGACCACTAGAGCAGTGAGGAGTGGAGGAACTGGTGGAATGAAAACAAAAAACAGAAAGCACAAATGGGGAGGAAAAGAGGGAGAGAGGGAGGGAGAGAGAGAGAGAGTGTGGTGGGGGAGAGAGGAGAAGAGTCAGCACTTCAGAAACTCATATCAGACGGAGCGCGGTTTCATCTGGTGAGAGAGACAGAGACAGATAGACAGAGGCACAGAGACAGATAGACAGAGACACAGAGACAGATAGACAGACACAGAGACAGATAGACAGAGACACAGAGACAGAGACAGATAGACAGAGACATGAGCTGCAGCAGAAGAACAGGGACTTTTACTGGGAGTCTGTGAAACTTTTCCCAACGATGGACAAACAGAAAGGTGAGTTCAGAACTTCTCCACATTGTCTCTCTTCTCATTGCCTTTGTCCCCACTGCTTCTGTCCTTCCTGTCTCTGTCCTCACTGTCTATGTCCATACTAATTCTGTCCTGCCAGCTTCTCTCCTCACTAAAGGTCCTTACTGCTTCTGTCTCCCCTGCCACTGTCCTCACTGCCTCTGTCCACACTAACTGTCCTCACTGCTTCTGTCCTCACAAACTCTGTCCTCCCTTCCTCCCTGCCTCCCTGCCTCTGTCCTTACTAACTGTCCTCACTGACTCACTAGTCACTGCTTCTGTCCACACTAACTCTGTCCTCATTGCCTCATTCATCACTGCCTTACACCCTACTGCTTACTGTCTCTGTCCTTGCTGCTTCTGTCCTCTCTAAAAGAGATTCCATATACAATAATGGAAGGCATTAATAAGAATAAGAGATTTAATCTGAAGTAATATTGATTTTATACACACGCGACACACTGTTACACCGATATTGATGAGAGACAGGAGGACAAAGGCACTGCTCCTGATCTGGAACCAGTGCCTTTGTCATAAATACATAAATACAGTTATAAATACAGAGGAATCTGATCCCAGGTCAGTCTGAACAGCGGCTCTGTGACTGACATTGAATCAGTCATAAATACAGAGAAATCTGATCCCAGGTCAGTCTGAACAGCAGCTCTGTGTCTGATGTTGCATCAGTCATAAATAAAGAGAAATCTGATCCCAGGTCAGTCTGAAAAGCAGCCCTGGTGCTTAGTTGGAGCTTAGTTGATGTTTGTAGAGACAGAAAGTCCTACTGTGTCCTAAACCACACCCACAACTCTGATCCAGCTTCAATGAAGAGGTGGAGGAGCTTTTAGTGGACGGTGAGATGAAAAGCTGACCTTTTGCCTGTTTTTCTGCCAGATTTGTTTCACCGCAAAAAGATCATCTGGAGCGAAACACTGGTCAGCATCACGGAAATCACGACCACAGTTAACAAGCCAGTCCTAACACACACCCACTGACCGTTTCTGTAACATTTCAGAGAAAACGTGTGAGTCGGAAGTGGAGCGAACCCCCGGGAGGGTTCCAGGGTCTGGAGATTATTTAGGTTAATGGTCACTGATAGCCTCCCGTGAATGGTGCTGTGTGAGGGCGAACAGGCAGCTGTTGTAAGTGGAGCTCGAGTGGACACTAGATCAGTGGGACACAGCCGTCAGAGTCGCCTGACTGAGTGTCTGCGGACTGTTTTCATTCTTCCTGCCTCTAATTGGCACACACACACACACACACACACACACGCGCACACAGTGATCGTACCCGTGTCTTTATTTGGGATGGTGATGATGGAAAAATAGTCAATCTGGACTAAATCAGTGCCTCATTTCGCCCCGTGTGTCTCCATCCACCATTTCAGTTTCACTTTTATGAGGCGGTTCTGGAGCTGGGCTGTTGAGTTAATGGGGCACTTCAGTAAAAGTGTCGCTGGGAGAAGGCTGTGAGCTGAGCTCCAGGTTTCTCCACGTTAAATGAAGCTCCAGCAAAAAGGAAAACCCCCCGAGAAATGAGCTCCAACAACCTGGATGAAGAAGTAACTGCATTAGAAGCTTCTTGTTATTGGTTTGTTTATTATGAAACAAACTCTCTCAATCCCATTTTCCACAGAACTGGAATCAGTGATGTGGAACGAGCAAGAACGGGTTCACATGTCTGCTGACCAGTGGGAACTTTGAAACTTTATTATGATTTTTGTACCTTTTAAAACTCTTTCTCTTTCTGTTTCTTTCTTTGAGCGTTCTCTACTTTCTGCTGTACTTCCAAAAATGACCAAAGCGTTCTGATCCACCTTAATGAAGAGCTGCTCCACCTTAATGAAGAGCTGCTCCACCTTAATGAACAGCTGATCCACCTTAATGAAGAGCTGCTCCACCTCATGAAGATCTGCTACACCTTAATGAAGATCTGCTCCACCGTAAGAAAAGCTGCTCCACTTTAATGAAGATCTGCTCCACCTTAATGAAGGTCTGATCCACCTTAATGAAGAGCTGATCCACCTTAATGAAGAGCTGATCCGCCTTAATGAAAAGCTGATTCACCTTAATGAAGAGCTGCTCCACCTTAATGAAGCTCTTCTCCACCATAATGAAGAGCTGGTCCACCTTCATGAAGAGATTCCAATTTTGAGTTCTGGGACGATCTTTCTAGTGGACAGTAAGTCCTACTGTGTCCTAAACCACACTCACAAGTCTGCTCCACCTTTGACTCAGTAGAGAAGAATTTGGGTGACTGTTGACGTCTAGAGTTCCCCGTTTCACCCTCAAAGCTTCAGTTCAGAAGAAGCGATTTTAAAAAGATGGATCTTTTGTCCCAGACCGCAAGCAGAAATGCTGATCTGGAATCAGGGTTTTCTTGATTTTCTTGGTCTCTGGTTTGTGTGTGTGAGTGTGTGCGTGCGTGTGTGTGTGTGTGTGTGTGTGTGTGTGTGTGTGTGTGTGTATGGTCTGTAAACACAGAGACACTTCAAAGGCGCAGGATGTGGTGCTGATAGTGTAACAGGCTGCTTTAATTTCCCCCATCAGCATCTCCGCCTCATTTACAGTGGCACACACACACACACACACACACACACACACACACACACAGTGTACTACTTCAGTAGTGCAAATGTAGAAGCCTTGGATAAACTATTTCCAGAGACTTCCAGACTGTCTCCACTGTTCACACTCCACATCTTTGCTTTATAGAAGGTGATCTTGAAGTGGGCGTGGCTTACTGATCATCCACAGGAGGTCCCGCTAGATCCTTGACCAATAGGAACCTCCCAACCGTCTGTGCTTCCTCATCACAATGAAACAGGGAAGGAGACAAAGCTTTATTTTATTCCTAAAATGGACAAAATGAGAGAGCTGTCCTCTGGGTTTCCCATCACCCACTGAGTCTTTAGATCATCACTCACTGCTCATCACAGCTGGGCCACAGAACTTGCCACTCTGCCAGGTTTGGACTGAGCAAGAGGAACCTAAGAAGAACTACATCTTCAGGTCACACCTCACTAAACAAAAAAAGTTTTAAGTTTTCAGCTGAACATTGGCGGCTCTTAATTTTCCTGCGGGGGACGTGTCCAGTCTCTGGTCTTCCCTAAACTGGACACTGTAGCTCTCTGCTGATCTCCCACTGAAGGCATCAAGAGCACTTCAGATGGTCCAGAACACTGCTTTGAGACTTGTCCTTTACACTACACCGCTGTTTTCAGATTCATATCCTTAGTGCTCGCCTTCAAGACTGGACGTTCAGCACTGATCTCGTGTCTCCCCATTTTGGAAACAAGGAAGCTGTAGTCCGGGGAACAATGATGGGGACAGTGCCTTGATCAGTGGTACCTACTGGCCCGAGACTCAAACCCACGACCTTCCGATTAAGAAGTGAAAGTGACTATTTGCCAACACAGTGAAACACAATGAAATGCATGCTCTGTGATTAACCTGCACAGACCATCCAGCAGGGGGCAGATATATCCAGCACCCGGGGAGCATTGATGGGGACGGTCTCAAGGGAACCTCAGGGCACTCGATCTTCTGGCCTAGTCTCTAAACACTAGACCGCCCCTGCATAAGATACTAAACCTTTCACTGTCCTCCGCTCCTCTGGCTGATGCCTGGTCCATTGGACCACTGGATTACGGTCACTGCCGGACCACTGCTGTCCTGTGAAGGTTCTACCAGAGTGTCAAGGTACCAGGATGTAAGAAGACTCTCAGAATGGAATTGTGGGTGATTTTTTAGTGGCTCGTGCGGAGCTGCTGAGTCACTTGTCAGCTGTTGCGAGTGCAGCCGGTCCGTCTGTACGAAGGATTGGCTGTAATCCTCTGACACCATGTCCATGCCTGGAGGACAGCATATGGTGTTCCCAGTCTCTTTTTATAGCATCCCTCAAAGCTCCAGAAGTCCTTCTGCTGAGGTTTGGACCTGATCTGAGTGTGAAGACTCTGTTAAACGAATAATTTGGCCAATTTATCTTTTCCGTGTCGTTTGGGACCCTGTACGACTCGCTGTTACCCATAAACCAGGACACCCGAACCGCCAGCCTTCTTCTCCTCCTTCATGTCCACTGTTTTGGCCTGGAGAGTTAATCTCCTCCATCTGTGTTTTGACTTCCATGCTCTTCAGAACCACTGATTTCAGCCTGGACCACACAGGGCTCCTGTGCAGATTGTGACCAAAAATAAAAGGGTGCGGGACCTGAAACGTCAAAACCTGAAATACCAGGAACCTGGACAACATCAGAGGACATGTCCTTCTCGTGGATTCTTTCCACTGTGTGGACCTTCCCTCATCCGTGTTCTCCTCCAAACTGATGGAGAACAGAAGAATCCTGAACAGAAGCAGTTCAGATATGTAAAAATGAATCATCACCTTTAATAAACGTCTGTAATGATCCACTTTTTCACATTTCAGTTTTCTGATTCTTTTAATTAATAATAATTCAGTTGATTTGTATTTAGTGGTGAGATGATAATAATAATAATAATAATAATAATAATAATAATAATAATAATAGTGTTTTGTCATCATGATAATCATCATCATCATCACCATTATTATTATTATTATTATTATTATGTCCTCTTTATTGGACAGTAAAGGGGTCATAATAGTTGGTCAGCCTTTGGACACATTTCTTTAAAGACTGAAACGTCTCTCTGTGGCCAAACCAAGAATAGAGTGGGAGTCCGAGGCATTTCCGAAATGTAGATGACGCCCCTGCAGAGAGAGAGAGAGAGAGAGAGAGAGAGAGAGAGAGAGAGAGAGAGAGAGGCAATGCAGCAGAAAAGAAACAAGAGCAGACAGAGAAGACAAAAATGGAAGTTAAAGAGAGAGTCAGAAAAAAAGAAAGGGAGGACAGAAAAAGACAGGAAGAGAGCTTGAGATAGAGTTGGAGAAAGAGAGGATAAAAAGAAAGAGTGAAAATGGTCAAAGATGTATTGACAGTGATGGAGGAAAAGAAGAGAAAGAGAGAAAGAAAAGAAAAACAGCATGAAAAGAGAGAATGAGTCCGTCTCTACATTCAGCATGAATGGAGTCTCTGTGGCGTGTTTGGAAACAATGTTAGAAAAAATCATGTCACACACACACACACACACACTCACACACTCACACACACACACACACACACACTCATACACACACACACACACTCACACACACTCACACTTACATACACACACACAAACGCACAGCACAGCACACACGCACACACACATTCAGCACGCACTTAAATTGGCCACTTTATTGGAAACACCAACCCTGTGCGTCCACCTGGCCAGCTGATTGGACATGATTTGGTGATGGACTGTTCTAAACAGACTGCTGGTCTAGACTCTAGAGGGTCCACACATTGTTCTTTAACTGGTCCATCGTCTCCAACTGGACCTACCTGAGAGGGGTTTCTGATAAAGTGGCCAGGGTGTTAACACTAATGATAAAAACAGAGGAAACCCCTCCAGTACAGCTGCTTCAGACTGGAAGTAATGAATTAAGGCCGGTAGGAGACAGGATAGACTGGTGTCAATGTCTGTAAGAGACAGAACCCCTTTCTTGGGGACATGGACAGCAGACCTGCGGGGACAAACTACACAATGTGTTAAATCCATACAGCATTAACTCACCATACAGAAATGACTCAGAGTGACATCATCAGGTGGAAACATGCCAGCAGAGAGTGAGTGTGTGTGTGTGTGTGTGTGTGTGTGTGTGTGTGTGTTTAGGTGGAGGACAGCAGGAGATAACAGCAGGGCAGGAAATTACAGAGGATGAACTTTTCGCTCCACTAAACGAGGGGGGAAAAGCGAAGGAGAAAAGTAGAGGGGTACAAAGGACTCTGTGTGTGTGTGTGTGTGTGTGTGTGTGTGTGTGTGTGTGTAAACCCAGCAGGTGTCTTTGATATGACAATATTCAGTATTATCCTGCATTTTCTGCTGTCAGGCTGATTAATGACTGGCTCGTTTGAACATCACGGAGCACTTTTTACAGGAAGCAGTCGCCCCCTTCACTTCCTGAAGGGTATTACAGTTTGTCAGAATGTGCGTCTGATGAACGGACCAATTGAGGAACCTCCAAATGATCTAGAATAAAGTGCTTCTATGTCAACCTTCAAGCAAAGGATGTAAAGTAACAATTTTGGAGACCTTTGAAAAAGGTCAACATCCTAAAGCTCTAACCGACGGCTGTAATATCGCCCCCTACACTTCCTGCAGCGTATTGCGGTCTGTCGGAACGACCGTGTGGATCACAGGAACGTTATCGAACACCGACCATTCAGACACGAGCGTCCAGATCCAGCGTGCTGTTCAGTTCCTATAGACCAGTCCCAAATCTCAGAGCAGCTCCTTTTAAACACACACTGTTTACGGGGGTGTTTTCTGTGCTGGAGTCTGTGAAAACGGGCAGTGAGGAAACCGGAAACCGTCAGGAAATATTTTATTTTCATGATTAAACTCATTAAATCTTCCTTTTATAGGACAGAACCGAACCAAACAAACAGAACCACTGAGAAAAAACACTGAATCCACTGGTGATGCTGGATCTGGGGGTTAAAATAAACAAGTCATATCGGTTGAGACCAGCTATGTTATATGGGTTGGAGATGGTAGGGAGACCAGTTATTTTATATGGGTTGGAGACGGTAGGGAGACCAACTATGTTATACAGGTTGAAGACGGTAGTGAGACCAGCTATGTTATATGGGATGGAGGCGACTGTAGTGAGACCAGCTGTGTAATACGGCCATTACAGACCAGCTATGTAATATGGGTTGGAGACGACTGTAGTGAGACCAGCTGTGTAATACGGGTTGGAGACAGTAGTGAGACCATCTATGTTGTATGGGTTGGAAATGGTGGCTTTGATTAAAAGACAGATGATGAAGCTGGAGGTGTCAGAGTTAAAGATACCGAGATTTGCGTTGGTAGGGACGAGCAGGAACGATTATATAAGAGGGACAGCTTGATTTGGATGGTTTGGAGACAACGTGAGAGAAGTGAGACTGCGTTGGTTTGGACGTGTCCAGAGGAGAGACGAGGAGTATATCAGGAGAAGGATGTTGAAGATGGAGCTGCCAGGAAAGAGGAGAAGAGGAGGACAAAGAGGAGGATTATGGACGTGGTGAGAGAGGACATGCAGTGTGAAAGAGGAAGATGCAGAGGACAGGGAGACACGTGAGCAGCTGGAAGCTGAAGAAGAACGCAGACCTGTTGAGAGCAGGTTTTGATTATATCACACTACGGTGTCTAGGCATGTTCTGGATGCTGAGTGTGGTCCCAGGTTTTGTCCCTTTAATAAGAGTGTCCACATTGATGCGTCACTTTTTCGCTCTATTTGTCTCATAGCTCCAAAATACGAAAACAAAGGAGTTTGTGGACAGATAGAGAGGGAGGCCTTGGTCTGAAGGCTGAAAGGTCTTTCCTGTAGTCAGACATTGACATCTGGTTAGAGCCGCTGTTTATTTAGCGAACGGCCGTTTATTTAATGAGTTAGCTGTTAGCGCCCCGTCGCCAAATCTGTCACGTCTGAAGGCTGACGTTAGCTTTGAACCGGCCTTTCTTTTCTTTTCTTTTCTTTTCCTGAAAAGTGTCTCGGCCGTGTACGAATCTCTGCACCCGACTGTGTGGCACCTTCTTTCTACAAATACGGGAAGTAATTCAATCCAATACTTAGTAACTGAAATAGAGTTTTATGCATTTTCTGAATTTAGTATTTCTGTATTTTTCTGTACTTTTTGAGTATTTTCCCCTTTAATCCCTTCTTTCAAACCCAATATCTGTCCTTTTCCCTCCTTCCATCTTCAGGACAGACTCTTCACTTAAGTCTTAACAGACCCGTTCAGCTTAAACGGACAAAAACACACAGAAAAGACAGTCCCTCTGTGTCCCCACTTTTACTCTTTATACTCAAATTACATACTTTTACTTTTATACCCTGAGAATTTTACTTTTTAAGTACATTCCTGTACATTTTACTTTATATGCTGAGTACATTCCTGTACTTTTTACTTTATACTCTGAGTACATTCCTGTACTTTTTACGTTACACTCTCAGTACATTCCTGTACTTTTAATTTTTTACTCTCAGTACATTCCTGTACTTTTAATTTTATACTCTCAGTACATTCCTGTACTTTTTACGTTACACTCTCAGTACATTCCTGTACTTTTAATTTTATACTCTGAGTACATTCCTGTACTTTTTACTTTATACTTTGAGTACATTCCTGTACTTTTAATTGTATACTTTGATTACATTCCTGTACTTTTTACTTTATACTTTGAGTACATTCCTGTACTTTTAATTTTATACTCTCAGTGCATTCCTGTACTTTTTACATTACACTCTCAGTACATTCCTGTACTTTTAATTTTATACTTTCAGTACATTCCTGTACTTTTACTTTATACTCTCAGTACATTCCTGTACTTTTTACGTTACACTCTCAGTACATTCCTGTACTTTTAATTTTATACTCTCAGGACATTCCTGTACTTTTACTTTATACTCTCAGTACATTCCTGTACTTTTTTGCACTGAGTAAAGTAGTTAAATCAGTACTTCTAATTTTAGAGTCGTTTGTATACAGGTATGCGTACTTGTGTATTCTTATCTTTAATCATGGACGTGGAGGTTTGGTAGCTCAGCTAAACACAGTAACGGAGGACGTTTTTCTTGTGAGACAGCCGCTTGTGAAGAGGAAAAAATGTCCTTTTGAAGGCAGAAGCCTGTCATTGTCTCCTGATGTCATGCTGCAGTCCAGCGGTCTGGGTTCTCCTGGTATTTCTAGTGTTTTTGTGATGTTTGTCTGCATGACCCTGAATAAACCCGTGGGAATCGTAGTGTTTACTCCAGAGAGATGTGGCCACAGCTAAACCTCTTAACCACCACTACACCCTTCTGCTGCAGGACACACTACATTCAAGCCTTGCTACTTAGATAATAACCTCACCAGGGTTTTGTGGAGTCATTTGAAGTATTTGTCCCATTGTGAGAAAGCATTTGATTGAAAAAAGCCTCGTTAGAACCAGATTGCAGGTTTAAATCAACGAACAAAAGAACCACAAGGCTCACAGTACCGTGTAAAAGTCCTGAGATCCTCCTTTCTTACAGACTTTCTTGTGTGTGTTTTAAGGAACAGTTCTCCAGATCTTCCTGAAGGACAGTGTTGTTGTCTCTCATGTTCAGTCCAGTCTCTGTACCTGAGCAGTTTGATAGTTCTGTGTTGGTTAATCCACACAGTGATCTACGTCTGAACCTTCAAGCAGAACCAAGCGTCTAACTGAAGACTTGAAGCAGTGAAGAACCAGGTGCAGATGATTCCAGATGATCAGGTGATTCGATTACTGCTGATGTTGAATGCTCAGTGGGTGGAACCTCTGTATCTCGGACACTTTACAAAAGAATTGTTCCCGTTTCTTTAATTTAATCGACTCGATGGGCCAAAAGTCAGACAGTTTGAGAGACAAACTGAAAGAGCATTTCTGCACCGACAAGGCGATTCCGTAAAATATAAAGAACCAAGATGGAACTGGTATCTCCAAAATGTTCACTTTTTAGAAGAAGGTAGAAAAATGAAGCACACAATGTCGGCTGGTGTAAAAATGGAGTGATAATGGAAGATTTTAGTTTAAGATATTCCAGTTTATTAGCTAATTATTAGAATATTAGTCACCCATTAACACCTCCGCTGTCTTTCTCTCGTCTCCAGGACGGGGACCGGTCGGATCAGTTGCTCGGGGACTCTGGTGCTCTAAAGCAGAGTCCTGATTTTTTGGGACGAATGTGTGTTTGGCTCTGGATGAAAGTAGAGCCTCAAACAAGATCCCACATTTACACGTCTGCTCTGAAACTGCTGGAGCTCAGGCTCTGTGGTCACTGAGCTTCTCTCTCGGCCGTCAAATAAAA
>CM029373.1:528927-533927 GCA_017165825.1 Hepsetus odoe | reverse complement strand
ATCATCTGTTTCCGTTTCTTCCGGTCCTCTGCATCTTCCTCCTTCAAACAGGCCACCTGCATGTCCTCTCTCCTTCCTCTTTTCCTGGCAGCTCCATCCTCAAGATCCTTCTGATATACTCCTCGTCTCTCCTCTGGACATGTCAAAACCAACACAACCTCGCCTCTCTCGCTTAGTCTCCAAAACGTCCACCCTGATCTGTCCCTCTGATATACTTATTTCTAATCCTGTCCATCCTCAACACACCCAACGAACATCTCAGCATCTTTAACTCTGACACCTCCAGCTCCGCCTCCTGTCTTTTCATCAGCACCACTACCGTCTCCAACCCATATAGCATAGATGGTCTCACTGTCCTTTTAATCTTTCCTTTTACTCTTGCTGGTCCCCGTCTGTCACAGATCACTCCTGTCACTCTTCTCCACCCATTCCAACCTGCCTGCACTCTCTTCTTCTCCTCTCCTCCACACTCTGAAACAGAAATATCTTGAACGCTGAGCATTAATGAGCGTTATTGTCCTCAGTTTTTATGTTGGAGGTTTGAGCTGCTGATCAGCAGATCTCAGGCTGAAGCAGGTTGGAATTGAAAGGTTTAGGCGTGTCTTGGCTGATCTCGACCGGGTAAATTAGATTTTTTTTTATATTCTGTGCATTTACTTCAGCCACTCTCCTATAAATTCTCCAATGGGACGCTCCTAGCGGGGATTTGTGAGGAAAGTGGGACCACAGGGTCTGTAGCTCTTGAGGAATCAGCGATATGTTGGGGGAAGGTTTTTAGGTGGCTCGCTGCCATGCGGTCGTAGCAAAACAGAGCAATCCGTCCATCGTCTTCGTCCCGCAGAGCCTTCCCGAATACCAGACAGAGTTTCAGAAATGTGTTATTATGTAAAGGGGCTGAATAGTTGCGTTATTGTGTCATGGGCGTGATGTAGCGCTGCTGGGCATCAACAATAAGCACCTTTTATCACGAAATAACATTCCGAGCAGTCCCCGAGCGTTGATTCAATGAGAAGCCGCAAAGACTTCAGTGCATTCATCAGAGTCGGGAACAGACTGGGGCGTCTAAATTTAGAGGCTGCATGCTGCTAGTTTTAGACGTCCTGAGGCGTTTGTGACCTCCGTGGCCATTTGAGGCGTCTTTCAAGTGTTTCCTGTAAGAAGGAGATGAGATTTATATTTTACTGATGAACCCGATTGCTTTCGATGCTGTGCGTCCTTCCATTGGCCACTTTATTAGAAACACCCCCCTTGTGCTTCCACTGACTGGCCACTTTACTGGAAACACCCCCTTGTGCTTCCACTGACTGGCCACTTTACTGGAAACACCCCCCATGTGCTTCCACTGACTGGCCACTTTACTGGAAACACCCCCCTTGTGCTTCCACTGACTGGCCACTTTACTGGAAACACCCACCTTGTGCTTCCTCTGGCCATTTTATTAGGAACATGAATAGCTGCACTGGACAGGTGTACAGGTCGGACTGTTGTCCAGCTGTACTGGTTGAGTTTGTCCGTCTCTGCTGATGCTGGTGTTGGGACGGTTCTCCGCTGGGACTCCTGAGTGTATCAGGCGCAGCTGAATAAACAACAGTCCGTACTTTCGGGGGACGCAGGGTGCTGTGTCTCTTGTGTAAGGTGTATTTAAGGGACGCTGTACCCTGCTGGCCCTGTGGCCTGGGATGTGTATTTTCGGGGACGCTGTCGGTCCCGTGTGTGTAATGACAGGCTGGAGTTGTGGGCTGCACTGTAGTGGCTGTCCCGGAGGACGGGACGGAGCTGTTTTGTGGTTGACCAGTCCCAGCGTTCCCAGCTGCAGCTCTGCCGCTCTGCGGCCGCGGCCTCGCCTCTCACCCAGGAGTTGAGCCGGAGGGCAGAGGTCGGATCCTGACTTGGAAGCGAGACGCTTCAAATGGACGAGCAAGGAGAGACAAAAGGAAGAGGCAGAGAGATGGAGCGAGAGAGGAAGAGAGAAATTCTCATCAAGACTTCACCTTCACTGGTTCCCTCCGTCCCCGTCCCACAAGTCAGAGGAGGCCATATTTGAATTTTAGACGCCTTTCAACTCAAGCGTTGACGAATCGGTGTTATGTTTGATATTTTTATATAAAAATAACGGTCACAGCGACACAACGATACAAGGACATGCCCCTTTGATCCTCCGTTTCCGTGGAAACAAAGGCCGCTTGTATGGGCCGCACTTAAGCCTAGGGGGTTAAACGCTCTCTTTGCAGAATCAAAACATGATTTATAATAATGGCATTAATTATTAATAATAATCAAATTGATTATTAATAATACTTTTTAAAAATGGATGTAATCATACAATAATGTAACAAAATGAACAATAATCCCTGGAGCCGGGAGAGCAGTGAGGAGGGCTGGCGGTCTGCAGGATTGGGCTTGTTCGGGGGTATAAAGTGAGTCAATAAATGATTTGTTTGGGGTGAGGATGACTCATAACAGATAATGAATGGGACTTTAGATCTGATCTGAGCTCAGGGCAGACTGAGCCAACATTTCCGGACAAACACCAACAAACACTAAATGTGTCTGATTGTTGGGAGACTCCAGAAAATCCCCTCCTTCACGGGGCCTGTTGGTTACTTTTGGCGCTCCTTAACTCGAACTCCGGCTGTAGCCACCGTACCACGACGGTTAACTTCAAAGCGTCTCGCTCCTGCTAGACTGAAAAATGGAGACAGTGCTATATTTTATATTTTAATAGAAAAATAACCTTCACCGCTGTGCAGTGAGTCCTGAGATTGAGAAGAACCCACTGGCTGGATCCTCCGTTTCCATGGAGACGAAGGCCGTTCACCTTCGGTACGGGACGACCCAGGTCGCTGCTCTGTGATGTAATGCCCTTTAATTAAGACACACCTGTTAATAGCCATTCTCCACATTCAGGCTTTGTCCATAAGTGTCCAAAACCCTCCTTGGATCACCAACAGTGTTCACATGGCCAAGCCAGTACCGCAACTCAGTCCACTGACTAGGTTCTCGCCTTTAATTACCAGTGTCAGCGAGTGGAACCAGACTTCTGAAGCTCTATGAACTGGTGGAGATGCTGCCTGATTGCTGAGACATTGGTTTCCTCAATTTTGGACAAAATCTGAACACACTAGTGGTGGAGGGGGATGCTGTGAGCCTCATCACCATCCCATAGAGACCCTGGTATGTTGGAGAGGACAAAAAAGACATCTGGTTATCTGCAGCCCAAATGTCCATCTCAAAAGCAAATTTGACACCAACTTTAACCAACATGAGTGAAAATAAATAGTAAATCATTGCTGGAAGGCTGGGAATGAAGGAATGAAACATGGAGCCCCGAACCAAAGACAACCAGATGTTCTCAACCAGAGGTTTTAATCACGTTTGGTTCCCTTTTCTCAGCAGCGAGGCTTTTATGCTAATTAGCGTTAACTGTGGGACTGGGACCCGCGTCCAGGGACCTCGAAGGGGAGGAAGTGTGGTGTTTATTCTAGACGTCCATCTCAAAGACTCTGCACTTTGCCCCCATTGGTGGCGAGGAGGTCGGAGAAGAGGATGTGAATGTTTGCGGTAATTATGTCTGTCTACGTGATGGAGGGATACAGAAGCCCAGCGATGGAGCGATAGAAAGATGGGATGATAGAACACCCACACAAGGGGAAAGGAAATAGGTTGGAGAGCGGGCACGATGAGGTCACCGGCAAAAGTCCTGCCAGCCGGAGTTGCTATGACAACCAGACAGATTCGGGCATCGGGGCAACGCCACTCCTGTCCGAACCCTGGGCATCTCCTCCTGTCTTCTGTTTCAGAAGGTAAACTAGACAAATGGACAAATGGATTCATTTTGATGGGTGGAGCCCCCTGCTGGACACAAGCTGTTCACTGAAAATAAACAGAAATACCCGAACAAACGTGTTGTTTTGTTGCTTTATCAAAGAGACGCCGTAACACCTTCGCTCTCCAATCGGCTCCCGGATGATCAGGTGAGACTGTTCCATCTTTGGGCACAGAAATGTGGACTGCTCGGCTCTGAAGACACCGCCGCTGTTTGCACTGTTAGGACAGTCCAAGCTGTGCAGGACAAACACTGTGTTTACATTAAAACATCGCTGAGGGACAGATCAGCCTTAATGGGACCCAGAAACACCATCAGCCCCAGGACAAGATTTAGGGAGACAAGCAGTAACACACAATAAATGTAATAAAAAATACTCTCCTGGCCCACAGAGAGAGAGAGAGAGAGAGAGAGAGAGAGAGAGAGAGAGAGAGGGAGAGAGAGAGAGAGATAGAGAGAGAGAGAGAGAGAGAGAGAGAGAGAGAGAGAGAGAGAGAGGGAGAGAGAGAGAGATAGAGAGAGAGAGAGAGAGAGAGAGAGAGAGAGAGAGAGGGGTTAGGAGGTTTCCTCTTAGTTCTTGAAAAGGTAACAAGAGCTTTGATCTTCAAAGGTGAAGATAAGCTGTGTGTGTGTGTGTGTGTGTGTGTGTGTGTGTGTGTGTGTGTGTGTGTGTGTGTGTGTGTGTGCGTGTTTGCAGGGCAGCAAATGCTTCTCTTCAGCTGTATTTTCCATAATCAGTTTGTGTGAACTCTCCCTCTCTCTCTCTCTTTCTCTCACACACACACTTTCCTCACTCTTCCATCCTCTGATATCTGTTCATCCTGAGTTGTTAGATCATTATCCACCAACACACACACACACACACACACACACACACACACACACACATTTCATCTCCTCCTCCCACAAGTGTGTGTGTGGTTTCTGTACGCTCTGTGCTGCTCCCTCCACAAACGGAAAGGAAGAGTGCAGGGTAAAGGAAGGATAAACAGGCAGAAGAATGCAGTGATCTGACGTTCCCAAGAGAGAGAGGGACGTGGAGTGGACATCATAAACAGGTTATGGGGAGTGTGTGTGTGTGTGTGTGTGTGTGTGTGTGTGTCTGAGTCTGAGAGTGTGTGTGTGTGTTCGTGTGTGTGTTCATGTGTGTCTGAGAGTGTGTGTGTGTGTGTTC
>CM029373.1:521427-526427 GCA_017165825.1 Hepsetus odoe | reverse complement strand
AAAAATACTCTTTTCTGCCTCAAACCGAGTCAAACGAGAGAGACATGAACGAGTGATTCAGTGCTCCAGGCTGTAAAGTGTCTAAAGATACACGGCGGAGGTGTTAATGGGTGACCAATCTGCTAATAATTAGCTAATAAACCTTAAACCGAGACTCTGTTACAGCTAAAATCACCAATTCTGTTCTGACAGAGACAAAAACATTATCCTTCAGGAAACAGAACACAATAGAACACTTTTTAAAGTTTGGATCAAAAAGTGTATTTTATGTCATTTTCATTTGTGTCTTCAGTCTGTAGGTCCTGTAGTGCCCCTTCACTCTCCCGAAGAGGACGAGGACGACTGTTATGAAGAAGCAGAGCCTTTTATTCCGGCCAGCCAGTCTACAGGTCAGTCTAGATTACTTTTTTTAATTAAATGTATAACATTTATTTCACTTCAAGCTTAAATATATTGTGTTTAATCACTTACAGAAATACTTTGTGTGAATACTTGAACTGGAACCTGGACCGAAATTTCAAACAAAGACAGACTAAAGTCTTCAACTAATAAATCTTTGTTTAATTGAACTAACGTTTGCTCTGAGGGTGTTGATGGAGAAATACAGAGAAGGTCAGAAGTGGACAGGGTGCCTAGAGAGGAGTTGTGGTTTTATATGAGGACGTCAGGTGTGGCACAGAAGTATATCAGAGTAGTTCATGTATGAGGGCAGTGTGACAGTGGTGAGATCTACAGTAGGGGTGATGTATGCCTTTAAGGTAGAGGTTGGATTACATCAAAGATCAGCGCTGAGCCCTTTTGTGTTTGGGACAGGTTGACGGACGAGGTTAGACAGGAGTCTCCGTGGATGATGATGTTTGATGATATTGTGATCTGTAGATCTGTAGTGAGAGTAGGGAGCAGCTTGAGGAGAACCTGGAGAGATGGAGTCATATCTCTAGGGAGGAGAGGAATGAAAGTGAGAAAATGAAATGAAAGGAAAAAGACAGAATACATGAGTGTAAAGCAGCCAGGGCGGAGGAAAGAGGAAGTTGCAGAGGACAGGAAGAAACGGAGACGGTCGCTGGGGTGACCCGTAATGGGAACAGCCAAACGAAGAAGAAATTCTAATTGTATTTTATTTACTATGAAGACATATTAAGCTGTTTCCATATTTATTACATATCACTCCTCGTCCTTCAGATAAACTGGACTCCGACAGCAGTCATTACGAGTCGTATGGTGAGGAGGACGAAGACGAGGATTTTGTGAAGGACCGAGCACACTACATTCAGTGGAGCGCATCCCAACCCTGTCTCCGGCCTGTCCCCGAGTCCCGCATCTGCGGGTACCTGTGGAGAAAGAAGTGGCTCGGCCAGTGGACCCGCCAACTCTTCATCATCAAACATCACTCCCTACTGGTGAGAGTCTGTCGGACAGATAATCTGGACATAATTAATAGCTGCAGTCACATGACATGCTCTTTATCTGTGTGTGTGTGTGTGTGTGTGTGTGTGTGTGTGTGTGTGTGTGGGTGAAGTGTTTTAAGTGTGCTAAAGACCTGCACCCGCTCCTGGAGATCAACCTGAAGGGTTGCCAGGTGGTCTATAAGTCCAAACACAGTAAGAAGATGCAGCATGAGCTGAAGGTGGTGTCCGGCTCAGATACCCTCATCATGGGCTTCCAGAGCTGCAACCAGGCCGAGGAGTGGAGGAAGGTCAGTGACAGAGTTCATTTCGGAAGACATGGGTCCTCTTACATCTGGTGCAAAGTTCATAAAGCTTTCTACGAAAAGAACGTCCAACATCCCAACAGTCAAACATGGTGGTGGAAGTGTATGGAGGCTGTGCTGCTTCTGGACCATCACTCAGTAGAACTGTCCTCTCTCTCTCTGGGTGTGTAGGGTGGTCCTCCCTCTCCCCCATCACTCAGCATAACTGTGTGTGTCCCTGCAGATTATTGAGGAACTCAGCGGTTCTTCATACTATGAGCCTGAATCACACAGTTCATCATCATTACTGAGGAGTGAGAGACTGAACTCTTGCAGGGTAAACACACACACACACACACACACACACACACACACACACACACACACACACACACACACACACACTATGATCTATATTGTATATGAAAGTATCTACGTATAATAAAATGTGAAGCTATAGTAAAACGTGGTTTAACCTCTCTCTCCTCTCTGTCCCTCTGTCTCTCTCTTTGTCTCTGTCCTCAGTCAAGCACAGTCCTCCACACTGATTCGGATGAAGAGACACTCTCTGGTCTCCCTTCTGCCGTCAGCAGCATCGAGATCAGTAAAGATAAAGACAGAGGTGAGTTAGCTCGGTTTAAGAGGCGGTACTTTTGAGCAAGGTACCGTCCCCATCACTAGCTGTGCATCGAATGTGGCTGCCCCCTGCTGGACAGTGTCACAGTGACAAATAGTCACTTTCATTTTCTCCAGCACCTGAACCTCCGTTTGTTTTCTCGGTTCCATCCAGTCAGTCTGTGTCAGCTGTGACTCGTTTGGTTTGGTCCGTGTTGTGGTGTCGGGACTCAAATTCCCAGCATTCCTTTCAGGACAGGACACACAGGGCTTGTTGTGTGAAGAGACATTCCTCTGGGTTTTATGGTGAGACACAGAGGAATGTCCTCCTGCATGTCATGTGAGCAGAAGTGTCCACTTTTAAATGAAATGGTTTGAAGGTACCGAGATCTACAGAACTCGGTTCAGGTGTGGAGCAACTTCCTGGCAGTGATTCGGTCAAACGTGAGGTTATTAACTATAAAACTCCACCTCAGATATAAAAACCAACACTTTTATACAACTTCAGATATTAAACTAGAGGAAAAGTAGAACCGAAAGGCTCTGGATATTGTCCCTCTTACACGGCTTTAGTTTGAGCCAAAAGTCCTTCCGCCTAAAAAAGTAGTTCCAGCAGTTTAAAGGAAAAAGCAGCTGCTGCTGTTGCTAGGATACGGCTGTGGTCAGTGGTAACGTAAAAAAAAAAAATTGGGGGCTTTCAAAAACTAGAACTTTCTCCATCGTTCACACTGTTTTAGAAGGTTCTTTCCATTCTCAGTGTTCTAGAATGGACATTCACAATGTTCTAGAACTTTCTGTTCTCTTCACCCTGTTCTGCAATGTTCTGATTCACATTGTTCTAGAACTTTCAGTTCTGTTCAGGTTGTTCTTGAACGTTCTCAGCCCGTCCACACTGTTGTAGAATGTTCTTGTTGGCTTCTAAAATCTTCTTCTCACCCACAGTGTTCTAGAACGCTCTCCCTGATCACATTTTATGGAACTCTTTTCTATAGAACCCTGTTCACGCAATGTTAGAGCGTTCTTCTTGCTCTCACTGTTCCAGAATGTTCTCCCCATTCAAGTCATTCTCTCTCTCTCTCTCTCTCCAGCTGGTTTTCTGAATGTGTTGATGAACTGTCAGTGGCAGTCTCTGTGGTGTAAGGTGGAGGACGGGGTTCTGAAGATGTTCTGTGATGATGTGTGTGAGGACAGTCCTCAGTACACGGTGCAGCTGCGGGGCAGTGAGGTCCGGCCCGGTCCGGACACGGCGCACGCCTACCGCATCACCATCCTGCAGCACGGAGACCAGGTGGCCGTTCTGGAGGTACCGACCGCCTTTCCCCAGTGCTGGAGGACATACTGGCTCCGCCCACACTACTCTAGAACCTTCTCCCAGTCACAGTGCTCTAGAATCTTCTGCTCACTTCACACTGCTATAGAATGTTCCCCTCTTCCATAATGTTTAGATGGTTCTGTGTGTGTGTGTTTAGGCCAACTGTTCTGATGATAAAGAGCAGTGGGTTCAGCTCCTGCAGGATGGGAGTTCCACCACCACTGCTGTTGGCTCTCCATATCAGCACACCAGCCACGAGTCACTGAGGTGCACACACACACACACACACACACACACACACACACACACACACACACACACACTCTCTCTCTCTCTTTCCTCATCCCATTTCCATTTCATGTTTCCTTTGTTCCTCAGTGGTCTGAAGATACGCCGGTTCCCCACGTCCAACACCTACATGGACGATCCGTTCCAGCAGCTCTGCGGAACTGTCCACCCCCAGCCCATCTACTCCAACACATCCATACTGGAGCACATGGTACAGTTCAGGCTGTGTGTGTGTGTGTGTGTGTGTGTGTGCTTTGTGTCCCTGCTCACTGGTCACTTTATTAGAACCACATGCCAGTTTATTAGCCACCCAGCAACACCAACATCTCTGTGTTCTAGATAGCCGTTACAAGGTCCTTGAGTATCCTCCCTCATTCACAACGATCTAGAATGTGTCCTGGTCCACACTGTTCTAGAACGACCCCTCGTACACACTGTTCTAGAATGACACCCCCGTTCACACTATTCTAGAACAGTCTCCTTGCTCACACTGCTCTGGAATGACCCCCTCGTTTACACGGTTCCAGAATTGTCTCCTCGTTCACACTGTTCTAATTTTTTCTTTTCATTCAGTGAACTAAAATGATCCCCGTGTCAACCGTGTTCTAGAATGTTCTCCCCGACCCCCATTGTTCTTGAATGTTCTCTCTGTCCACGGTGTTCCTAATCCACACTGTTCTAGAACTTTCTCCCTGTTCACACCATTCTAGAACGTTCTCTCTCTTTTGATAATAAAGTCCGTACAAACAGTTGGTTCTGAAGTTCTCCGCAGCTCACTTTTCTCCTTCCTACACGAGAGCCAATCATTGGACGATGCTGGAAATGATGTCTCTGCGTGTCACGTCGTTTTGGGTTCTGCTGGCGTCCTCAGATGTTCTGCATATTTTTTTGTTTCAGTTTCAGAAACCTCACGCTGGTGGAAATGGAGAATCAGGATCATCGTCCGACTCTGCCAAATACAGCAGCAAGCAGATCTTCAGTAAGGCCGGTGAGTCAGACTGTCCAGGGTTCCACGCTGTCCTGTCTCTCTCTTCACAGTAACACTGGTAAACACATTCAGCATTTACTTTTACTTTACTAGCATTTACTAACAGA
>CM029373.1:478927-516427 GCA_017165825.1 Hepsetus odoe | reverse complement strand
GCTGGAACTGGACAATTCGGAAGTGAACTTTTTAAAGGTGGAGAACAATATGGACTGGTCTGACCAAACGAGGCGTCTGAGAAAGCGCCCTACGCAGTGCACTACAGAGGGAGCAGGGAGCCATTTGGGATACAGCCTAATGATGAGTTCCGCCGTTCTTTAAAGCACAGTATTTAATCGTCTGTCTCTCTTCGTGTGATTTTTGCACTGTTTCCAAACAGAACCAAGGAGAACCAGGAACTAGTGTCAGTAAGAGTCGAAACTCACACCCGTCACCAGGATTAATTACCTCTTTTTTAACGAGCTCATTACAGGTCTGTGGTAACTCAGCAGTGTGTTCTTTATACTGGTGCACATATTTCATACGGAAGTCTTTTCTTTTGCTAATGAAGTGCCTTAACGATGGTAACTCCTTCAGTGATGCATGGAGGTGTCATTATTTTTGAGAAATTGACTGATGGTGTAAAGATAACTGTAGAACATGAAGAACATGTGAAGAACATTTTTGTACTTATATAATAAAGAAATCACAGAACCAGCGTGTTTGTCTTTTCTCTCAATGAGTGGAAACATTGGTGTTTCCGATAAAGTGGCCACCGAGCAGCTCAGTGTTTCTGATAAAGTGGCCACCGAGCAGTTCAGGGTTTCTGATAAAGTGGCCACCGAGCAGTTCGGTGTTTCCGATAAAGTGGCCACCGAGCAGCTCAGTGTTTCTGATAAAGTGGCCACTGAGCAGTTCAGTGTTTCCGATAAAGTGGCCACCAAGCAGCTCAGTGTTTCTGATAAAGTGGCCACCGAGCAGTTCAGTGTTTTCGATAAAGTGGCCACCGAGCAGTTCAGTGTTTCCGATAAAGTGACCACGGAGCAGTTCAGTGTTTCCAATAAAGTGGCCACCGAGCAGTTCAGTGTTTCCGATAAAGTGGCCACCGAGCAGTCCGGTGTTTCCAATAAAGTGGCCACAGAGCGGATCAGTGTTTCCAATAAAGTGGCCACAAAGCGGCTCAGTGTTTCCAATAGCGGCTACATAACGGGTCGGTAACATAAAGTGGCCACAGCAGCTCGGGTGTTTCCGATAAAGTGGCCACCGAGCAGCTCGGTGTTTCCGACAAAGTGGCGAATGAGCAGTTCAGTGTTTTCGATAAAGTGGCCACCGTGCTGTTAACACACACACACACACACACACACACACACAGTATATCTCCTCGTACTCTTATTATAAGCACCCAGCTGGATTTGATCTGTTGCTCTTTTTTGCTGCACCAAACGGTTCCTCTTGACTACAGGCTCTAATCCCAGGCCCAGGCTAAGCCTGGAGTCTGGACTGAAGGATTTTCAGTGATGAGTCAACACTGCCACTGCTGTTTAGTCCAAGACTGGACTTAATCCCTGTCTGGGACACTGGCTCTGTGAGCTGTTATTAGAAAGTGTGTTTGGAGAGAAAAAGAGCAGAGGAGGTGTGTGTGTGTGTGAGTCTGTGTGAGTGTGTGTGTGTGTGTGTGTGTGTGTGTGGTTCCAGAAAACAGGTCAAACCGCATGATTTAGATTTTCCTCCAGCGGTTCTCCCGACACCAAGGGCCTCCTCTTCCAAGAACATTACTGTGAGGATTTGGTTGTAGCTGTAAGAGCATCGGCGAGGTCGGTGAGGTCGGCGAGGTCATGAGGTCGGTGAGGTCGGTGAGGTCGGCGAGGTCATGTGGTCGGCGAGGTCAGGGACTGTTGTTGGAGAAAACACAGCTTCAGCAATCCGAAACACCAGGCTAACACCCCTTTATCTCACCTCGCGCCACCTGGAGCTGCGAGTTAAAGCAGGTCCCTCAGCTCCACATGAGCTTCTCCAGCTGTTCCAGGTGTTTATGAAATGTACTCTGGAGATCGTTGACCAAAACTATGTGACTCTTGTTGCATATTCCTGTTATTTTTGTGTTTTTCTTCTGGCTGAGATTCAGAGCTGCTGGGACGCAGAGGCTGACCTTCATCTGTGGCTGATCTCAGACCTCCTGTCCGCTGGCTGGACGGGATCAGCTGCACTGGAATCCAGAGATTCCAGAAATAAAAAAAGCTTTTCAAAAGCTGACCTTCAGGTGATTCACTCACTCATTTTCTGAGCCTCTTGTCCTGATTAGGGGGTGCTGGGGTCTATCCCAGCCACTCACAGGATGAAAGGCGGGGACACCCTGGACAGGTCGCCAATCCATCGCAGGGCGGACACACAAACGCACACTCACATCTCGAGGACCATTTATCATCTCAGTCCATCTGATGTGTCTTTGGACGGTGGGAGGAACCGAACTCCAGAGCAAAGACACACAGACATGGGGACAACATGTCCACTACACAGAAAGAACCAGGACCGTCTCTGCCTGGAATGGAACTCAGGACCTTCTCGCTGTGAGGGGACAGTGCCAGCATGCTGCCCATGTCTAGGAGACTCATAAAAGAAAAAGGAAACAGTTTGAAACTTTACAAAAGATAATAAATAATTCTAAAGGATGCAGAATTACTCCGATTAGTATTTCTTATGAATTAATCAGCATCCAGTATGAATTGTTCTGTAAATACTAGCTTGAGAATAATTCAAAGCTACTGAATAATTTATGAAAAAGACACTGAATCATTCATAATGGACACTGAATCATTCAGTGGACACTGAATCATTCATAATGGACACTGAATCATTCATAATGGACACTGAATCATCTACAATGGACACTGAATCATCTATAGTGACATTGAATCATTCATAATGGACACTGAATCATTCATATTGGACACTGAATCATTCATAATGGACATTGAATCATTCATAATGGACACTGAATCATTCATAGTGGACACTGAATCATTCATAGTGGACACTGAATAGTTTATATAGTTATTAACACTGTGGTATAAGCAGTTGAATGATATGCTAAAAGGAGAGATAAAACAATAGGAGGAGAGGGAGAGAAGGGATAGAGTGAGAGAGGGAGAGATGGGAGAGATGGAAGGAAAGAGAGATGGAGGGAGAGATGGAGCGAGGGAGAGAAGGGAGAGATGGAGAGAAGGAAATAGGGAGAGAGGGAGAGAAGGGAGAGATGGGAGAGATGGAGCGAGGGAGAGAAGGGAGAGATGGAGAGGCTGAATGGGCAGAGGGAGAGAAGGGAGAGATGAGATATAGGGAGAGAGTGAGAGAAGGAGAGGCATAGAGAGAAGGGAGAGAGAGAGATGGAGAGAGTTAAAGAGAGGAGAGAAGGGAGAGATGAAGAGATTGAGAGAGAGAGGGGAGAGGGAGAGAAGGGAGAGAGAGAGAGAGAGAGAGAGGAAGAGAAGGGAGAGATGGAGAGAGAGAGAGAGAGAGAGAGAGAGAGGAAGAGAAGTGAGAGATGGAGAGAGAGAGAGAGAGAGAGAGAGAGAGAGAGAGAGGGGAAGAGATACAGAGATGGGGAGAGGGACAGAGGGAGAGGGAGAGAAAGTGAGAGGGAGAGATGGAGAGAAGGAGAGATATGGAGAGATGGGCAGATGGGGAGAGATGGAGAGATGGGGAGATGGAGAGATATGGAGAGATGGAGAGATATGGAGAGATGGAGAGATGGAGAGATGGGGAGATGGAGAGATAAGGGAGAGATGGAGATGGAGAGATGGTAGAAAGGAGAGATGGGGAGAGATATGGAGATATGGAGAGATGGAGAGATGGAGAGATATGGAGAGATGGAGAGAAGGGAGAGAGAGAGATGGAGAGAGGAAGAGAGGGAGAGAAGGGAGAGATGAAGAGATTGAGAGAGAGAGGGGAGAGGGAGAGAAGGGAGAGAGAGAGAGAGAGAGAGAGAGAGAGAGAGAAGGGAGAGATGGAGAGAGAGAGAGAGAGAGAGAGAGAGAGAGAGAGAGAGAAGAGTAGAGAGAGAGAGAGAGAGAGAAGGAGAGATGGAGAGAGAGAGAGAGAGAGAGAGAGAGAGAGAGTGAAGAGAAGTGAGATGGTGGTGGTCTGGGTAGGGCATTGCTTCACGGACCTCGGGTCAAGAGGTCCCTGGTTTGAATCCCAATTGTACTACCACCACTGGGTCCCTGAGCAAGACTCCTTAACCTGAGTTGCTCCAGGGGACTGTCCCTGTACTTAGGATATGTAAGTCGTGCTCTGGATAAGAGCCGCCTGCTAAATGGCGTGGAATTAAAGTGAGATGGAGAGAGAGAGAGAGAGAGAGAGAGAGAGAGAAGGGAGAGAGAGAGAGGGGAAGAGATACAGAGATGGCGAGAGGGACAGAGGAGAGGGAGAGAAAGTGAGAGGGAGAGATGGAGAGATGGGGGAGATGGAGAGATAAGGAGAGATGAGAGATGAGAGATATGGAGAGATGGAGAGATATGGAGAGATGGAGAGATGGGGAGATGGAGAGATATGGAGAGATGGAGAGATGGGGAGATGGAGAGATATGGAGAGATGGAGAGATGGAGAGATGAGAGATTTGAGAGACAAAGAGATATGGAGAGATGAGAGATGGGAGGAGGATGGAGAGATGGGGGGGAGATGGGAGAGATATGGAGAGATGGGGA
Organism: Hepsetus odoe; assembly: GCA_017165825.1. Classification (NCBI taxonomy): domain Eukaryota; kingdom Metazoa; phylum Chordata; class Actinopteri; order Characiformes; family Hepsetidae; genus Hepsetus; species Hepsetus odoe. The sequence goes on along the minus strand of CM029373.1, from coordinate 511,903 downwards.
GAGATATGAGAGATGGAGAGATAGAGAGAGAAGGAGAAGGAGAGATGCTTGGGGGAGAGATATGGGAGATATGGAGAGATGGAGAGATGGAGAGATGGAGAGATATGGAGAGATATGGAGAGATGGAGAGATATGGAGAGATGGAGAGATGGAGAGATGGGGAGAGATGGGGAGAGATATGGAGAGATGGAGAGATGGGGAGAGATATGGAGATATGGAGAGATAGAGATAAGGAGGATGGAGAGATGGAGATGGAGAGATGGAGAGATGGGGAGAGATATGGAGATATGGAGAGAAGGAGAGAGAGATATGGAGAGATGGAGAGATGGGGAGAGATATGGAAATATGGAGAGATGGAGAGATGGGGAGAGCTGGGGAGATGGATAGACATGGAGGATATGGAGAGGATGGAGAGATGGAGAGATATGGAGAGATGGAGAGAGATGGAGAGATGGAGAGATGGAGAGATGGAGAGAGATGGAGAGAGAGAGAGATATGGAGAGAGGGAGAGATATGGAGAGATGGAGAGATGGAGAGATGGAGAGAGATGGAGAGATGGAGAGATGGAGAGAGATGGAGAGAGAGAGAGATATGGAGAGATGGAGAGATGGAGAGATGGGGGAGATGGAGAGATATGGAGAGATGAGATGGAGAGAGATGGAGAGATGGAGAGATGGAGATGGAGATGGAGAGGTTATGGAGAGATGGAGAGATGGGGAGATGGAGAGATATGGAGAGATGGAGAGATGGAGAGATATGGAGAGATGGAGAGATGGAGAGATATGGAGAGATGGAGAGATGGAGAGATGGAGAGAGATGGAGAGATGGAGAGATATGGAGAGATGGAGAGATGGGGAGAGATGGAGAGATATGGAGAGATGGAGAGATGGGGAGAGATGGAGAGATGGAGAGATATGGGGAGATGGAGAGAGATGGAGAGATGGGGAGATGGAGAGATATGGAGAGATGGAGAGATGGAGAGATATGGAGAGATGGAGAGATGGAGAGATGAGAGATGGAGAGAGAGAGTGGGAGAGATGAGAGAGAGAGAGAGATGGAGAGATGGAGAGAGATGGAGAGATGGAGAGAGATGGAGAGATGGGAGAGATGGAGAGAGATGGAGAGAGAGAGAGATATGGAGAGATGGAGAGATGGAGAGATGGGGAGAGGAGAGATGGAGAGAGGATGGAGAGACAGAGAGATGGAGAGATGGAGAGATGGAGAGAGATGGAGAGAGAGAGAGATGGAGAGATGGAGAGATGGAGAGATGGGGGGAGAGATATGGAGAGATGGAGAGATGGAGAGAGAGAGAGAGCTGGATGCTGAGAGAGATGGAGAGATGGAGAGATGGAGAGAGATGGAGAGAGAGAGAGATATGGAGAGATGGAGAGATGGAGAGATGGGGAGAGATATGGAGAGATGGAGAGAGATGGAGAGATGGAGAGATGGAGAGATGGAGAGAGATGGAGAGATGGAGAGAGATGAGAGATGGAGAGATAGAGATATGGAGAGATGGAGAGAGATGGAGAGATGGAGAGAGATGGAGAGAGATGGAGAGATGGAGAGATGGGGAGAGATGGAGAGATGGAGAGATGGAGAGATGGAGAGATGGGGAGAGATATGGAGATGGAGAGATGAGAGATGGAGATGGAGAGAGATGGAGAGATGGAGAGAGATGGAGAGATGGAGAGATAGAGATATGGAGAGATGGAGAGAGATGGAGAGATGGAGAGAGATGGAGAGAGATGGAGAGATGGAGAGATGGGGAGAGATGGAGAGATGGAGAGATGGAGAGATGTTGCTTGGTTTTGCTGAATCTGCATCTTCCTCTTCTGTGTTTTACTGGCTGGAAACACTAAACTCACTGTAATGCGCTCGGCGGCCACCAGGTGTCGCCCTTTCCCCGCCTGCTCTCCCGAAGCTGCCCTCCAGGTGAGCGAACCCAAACAAATCCTCCGTCCTTCCTTCCTGCCTTCCGCCTTCATCCGCCTGTCCCGCGCCTGTCCCCGCCTGTCCCGCGCTGAGACACACTGCTGCTGCTGTCCGGCCTCGGCACTGCGGGGAGTGTCGGTGTTTACGATGCGCCGCGGTTCGGGACCGAACTAAAGAGGACACGAGGAGTAAAAGGACAGAAGGACAGAAGGACAGACCGACGGACAGGTGAGAACACAGGACCGTCCGGGACTCTTCCTGCACTTTAAACAAAAAACAGCGCCCGGACACTGCGTCCGGGACCGTCCCGGCTTCTGTGTGTGTCCCTGTTTCTGTTTATCCGTTTGGGAAAACCAGGATTTGGGGAATTTCGGGAATTTTGAAGATGTGATTATTCCCACGGTGCAGTTACAGGTCGGGGACGGTGTGGAGTGTGGGGGGGTGTTGGGGAGTGTTGTGTTGGGAGGCGGCTGATCTGGAGCTGTGCTGGTGATTTGGGGAACCCTGGAGCTGGAGGAGCACAGAAGTGTAAACACTGGAACAAAGAGGCAGGACTTTTATAAAAGTTCACTCTCAGACTTTCTGAAGCGCGCTCGCTCTCCTTCTGCCTTTTCACAGCAGCAGAGTGTGTTGTGTTGTGTTGTGTTGTGTTGTGTTGTGTTGTGTTGTGTTGTGTTGTGTTGTGTTTGTGTTTGTGTGGGAAATAAACGGCGCTTAGTGGAGCAAAATTAAAAACGGACAGAAAAACAAGCAAATTAAAGAATAAAAGTCCCCCGAACACGAGCCGATGAGAGGATGGAGTGTTGGAGGAGTGTGGATGGAGTGTTGAGGAGTGTTGGAGGAGTGTGGGAGGAGTGTGGGAGGAGTGTTGGAGGAGTGTGGAGGAGTGTGGATGGAGTGTTGGAGGAGGAGTGTTGGAGGAGTGTGGGAGGAGTGTGGATGGAGTGTTGGAGGAGTGTGGGAGGAGTGTTGGAGGAGTGTGGATGGAGTGTTGGAGGAGTGTTGGAGGAGTGTGGAGGAGTGTTGGAGGAGTGGGAGGAGTGTGGGAGGAGTGTGGATGGAGTGTTGAGGAGGAGGAGTGTTGAGGAGTGGGAGGAGGTGGATGGAGGTTATATGGGAGGAGGTTGAGGAGGTTGGAGGAGTGTGGATGGAGTGTTGGAGGAGTGTTGGAGGAGTGTGGATGGAGTGTTGGAGGAGTGTGGATGGAGTGTTGTGTATTAAAGAGAGAACCCATGCTGGAGTGTGCAGAAGAGCCTGTTAAAGTGGATAAAGAGTGAGGAGTGTTTAATTCCCTGCTGCTGCTGTTTAAAGTCCTTTTCTCTTTTCTTCCGGTCAGGCTCGAGCAGAACCTGGCTCTCATGTTCCTGTGTTCACTGTTGTGTTGGGACTTTGTGTTTGTGGTGATTTTAAAGATCTAAAAACAGCAGAGGGACTTTTATTTTGTAGGGATTTAGTGGATCTCTGAGAGTGTAACTGGACTCTGGTCAGGGTTTTATTCCAATGTTAACTGTGTGTGTCTGTGTGTCTGTGTGTGTGTGTGTGTCTGTGTGTGCCTGTGTGTGTGTGTGTGCGTGTGTAGTATTAATGTTTTCCTTCTGTCTCTCTGTATTAAAGGGCCCATATCCGTCCTTTTTGCTGTTTATTTCCCCCATTTTGTGTGTGTGTGTCTGTGTGTGTGCGTGTGCATGTGTGTGTGCATGTGTGTGCGTGTGTGTGTGTGTGTGTGTGTGTGTGTGTACATATTTAAAACGCTACAGTGCTACACCCCGTAGGATAAATGTAACCGCTGAAGTGTAAGACGGGGACACTTCTGTCTCGTGCACTGGACCTTCTCTTCCAGCCGGAGTGTCCAGCTTGTTCCCCGCAGCGGAGGGAGACGGATGGACACTGTGGAGGACGAGACACGCTGCTCTAAATTCTCTGCTTTTCTTCTGGATTTAGTGGTTTGTGGTCTGAGACTGATGGGTGAGATTTAGTCCCGTGAGCTGGACCGACTAAAGTCTCCAGATCTTCCTCCCCAGAACGTCCCCGGGGCGCCTCAGACCCCCTCCATGCTTCACCGCAGGAGCACCACACTGCGGCCCTGTCCGCTGTCCCACAGAAACCCTTCGCTTCCCCCAAATCACGGAAATCTGGAGAAAAACACCGAAACAAAGGGAAGGACTTTTATAAAAGTCCCTTTTAAAGGCTTGAAATAAATACGTCCTTCTGTATCTTACAAAATGAGATCCTTTAATATTTATCTTGAGTAAAAACACAGCGTGAGCTGATTAGGGAGTCGCCCCGGGTCGAAGGTCGTGGGTTCGAATCCCTCACCAGTAGGTTACCCTGAGGTACCCTTGAGGAAGGTACTGTCCCCGTCACTGCTCCCCGGGCACTTTAAATTAAAGAAACACTTAAACGCACACTCTCACCCTGCTGTGTTTCTGAAGGCTTTAAACCCTGGACAGTTACGGGTGAAGTGTGTCTGCGGTTTTTATCATCGGTTCTGGAGCAGCTGTGGACGCTCGTTTAATCCAGAACTACAGAAACCCGTATCTCCAGCTCCTCTGAGTTGGGTCAAGTTGTGAACAAACAGCTTTCAAACTTCAGTTTAATTTTAGTTTTATTTAAATTGTATTTTCTAGAAAAAAGGTTTGATGTTCACAGACATAAAACCTTATCTAGTAGGAAATTAGCTTTAAATTAGGCTGCTAGCATTAAGATCTTGTTAATGACTTGCTATTGCAATACTGTGGTGTGTGTGTGTGTGTGTGTGTGAGAACATTGTAGCCTGCATTACTCATTCATTACCTTTTGTTATTCTTCAGGAGCCTCTGAAGAACTAGACAAACCTGAGTGTCAGGAAAAACACACACACACACACACACACACACACACACACACACACACACACACAGCGTTTTGCGAGTGTATTCTGGCTCGGATTCAGGTAAAGTGTTTGTATTTCACTGTTGTTGTAAAAGCCACACTGACTAGAATGCAGAGCTGGGTTCTCCTGCAGAACCGCCTCAGAACATTCCGTTCCACCTTAAATCAGGATTCTCTTTAAACAGTGAACAGACCTTCTAAACCGAACACCTTCCCAATCAGATCAAACAGTCGACGCCGTATGGGCTCCCACATCTTTCTTTGGGAAACTCGTTCCTAGAACGTCCCTCGGACCCGCTAGAACCGCGTCCAGCTCCTGGTTAAGGTGGAGCCGAGTGAACGGAGGATGTTTTCGTGGAATCGGCGCTTTAAGTGCAGAGAAGAGAGAAAAAGGGCGTCGGACTTACAGCCGCTCATTTATTACAGACGTTTGCATCACTGTTGCTTTTCCTTTGTTATGCAAAGCTTTCCTGAAGGAGTGAGTGTGAGTGTGAGTGTGAGAGTGTGTGAGTGTGAGTGTGTGAGTGAGTGTGAGAGTGTGTGTCTCGAGTGTTTTGCCCTAATTTGGATGTTTTAGGCGAGCTGGCGTTAAATAGCAGGCATATTTTAGCCCGGACTGTCCAGGAATGTTTATTTATTTATTTTCTTTTTTCTTTTTCCTTTTTCCCTCCTCTCTCCGCTCACGTCTTCGTTCTCCTTATCGCCTTATCTCTACCTCTTCTTCTTTATCTTCTCTTCCTCCTTCACTCACTCCTGGGACTTTTGGAGCCGCTGGCCTCGGACCTCGGTTCATTCAGAGAGGACCGCGACGAGACCCTGTCCTAACAAAACTCGTATTCTAATTTGAAAGGACCGCCTTAAAAAGTCCATGATGATCGGACCAATGAAATCCATCGGATGCGTCTTCATTTCGAGAAGTTGTAATTAAATGTGGCGGCAAAACCTTAGCAGTTACCGGAAGCACCTTAGAAAGCACTTGCCAACGCCATGGCAACCACCTGAGATACCATAGCAATGGGCTAGAAGGTACTTCAAATACCTCTATAACCCCCTAGTAATGATCTTTGATAATGATCTTTGATAACTATCAAAGAGATATCATAGCAACAACATAGCAACGCCTTAGCAACATAATGAAATACCACTAAACCACCTAACTGCACACAGGCAACCTTCTGGAACATCAGGTGAACCACCTTAGATACCTTAGCAACTGGCTAGCAATTACCTAAAATACCTCTATAAGCACCTTGTCATAACCTAGCAACTTTCTGCGTTGCATGGCAACCATCTAACCTCCACCAAAGATAACAACAGAGTAGCAACGCCTTAGCCACCACATGACCTACCACAAACCTAGAAGAGCTCCAGAAGAGCTTTGGGACGTCCTTCAAGCAGTCTGGAGAAATGTTCCTGAAGAGGACTTAAAGAAAGGAGCTGGCCCAGAGAGTTGAGGCTGTGCTGAAGAATAACGGTGGTGAATACTGACTTTAAAGCTGGTTAGAATGAAACTCTCTTCTGTATTTAGACTGGAGTTACGTGTGTTTGTACACACGTCACTGAAACTACAGTCCACTTTCACACCGAGCAGAGAGACAGGAGGGGCGAGGACGTTTGCACAGGACAGAGCCTTCTTGGCAGCAGCTCTGGAGTCTGAAGTTTATTTTGGTGCTAAAGCAGAAAGGCATGTGGCTTTTGGTGAGAGACTGTGGGGAATGTTCTGAAGCCAGTGAAGGTCTGGTTCTTGGTTTTGTTTGTGGGAGGCTCTGCAGCGTCAGCGCTGTGAGAACACCATGCATCTCCAGCTTAACTGATCACGATTAAAACTTCCACAAAACTCCCTCATCTAACGAATCAATCTGAAAAACAACATTTTAAACCTCTAAGATCACCTTCGCTTTTCAGAGCCCTGCTGTGGAAACGGGGCAGCAGTAAACACTGCGCATCACTCATCACTCCACTATGAACGATTCATTACCCTCTATAAAATATTCACCTTTTACAGGAGTTATTCATTATTCTTCATAAATCATTCAGTGTCCGCTGTGATTCATTCAGTGTCCAGTATGACTGATTCCTTATCCACTGTGATTCATTCAGTGTCCACTGTGACTGATTCCTTATCCACTGTGATTCATTCAGTGTCCACTGTGACTGATTCTTTATCCACTGTGATTCATTCAGTGTCCAGTATGAATGATTCCTTATCCACTGTGATTCGTTCAGTGTCCACTGTGATTCATTCAGTGTCCAGTATGAATGATTCCTTATCCACCGGGATTCATTCAGTGTCCAGTATGAATGATTCTATCCAGGATGAATCATTCAGTGTCCACTGTGATCTGCCTAGTGTCCACCAGACGCCTGCGTCCATCGATCTGCCGGCGTCCAGTATGAATGATTCCTTATCCACTGTGATTCGTTCAGTGTCCACTGTGATTTGTTCAGTGTCCACTGTGATTTGTTCAGTGTCCACTGTGAATGATTCCTGATCCACTGGGATTCATTCAGTGTCCAGTATGAATCATTCAGTGTCCACTGTGATTCATTCAGTGTCCACTGTGAATGATTCCTGATCCACTGTGATTCATTCAGTATGCACTGTGATTGATTTTTTTATCCACTGTGATTCATTCAGTGTCCAGTATGAATGAGATTCCTTATCCACTGATCATCCAGGTCCAGTATGAATGATTCCTGATCCACCGGGATTCATTCAGTGTCCAGTATGAATGATTCCTTATCCACTGTGATTCATTCAGTGTCCACTGTGATTGATTCCTTATCCACTGCGATTCATTCAGTGTCCAGTATGAATCATTCAGTATCTGATGGTGTTTATTTAGTGGAATGAAATGTAATTAGTCATCGGCGACGCTCCCCACGTCGTGTGTTTCTGGATTATTTACACTTGTTTTTTTAGATCGGTTCCACACAAAGTGCTCAACTCCGTTTTGCGCACACACACACACACACACACACACACACACACACACACACGGCTGATTGTGGGAGATGCCAATTTGCATAAAATCTGAGCTGATCAAACATGCACTGTTTATCCTCTGTGCTCTGAACTTCCTGCTTCTGATCGCAGGGTTCTCGATAATCTGAGAACCGTCCCCAGTGGTGCTGAAGGGAACCAGACGCCTGAAGATGGCGATTTTGCATTAAAACTTAATTTTTCACATTTTTCCCCAACAAAATAAAAATGAAGCGAATTAAAACGGTGCGTGACATTTTCAGAACTTTATTCGATTCTGTCCGTAAACTTTTGGACACACTGAGGATAACGCAGACGCTTCAGAAGGTTAAACTGTAACGTGGCTCTGTTGTCATGGTGATGTGTTTGATTAGCGGCTGGTCTGAAACTAAAACTTCTAAGCCTGAAATCACTTTCCTTTTTTCAGAGATGGAGTGATTGTGTTTCGTTTGTTTTTCCTCCTCCTTTCGTATTTCTCTTTTTCTTTCTGTTACTTCTTTCTGTCTGATTTCTGTCCTTTTTCTCTTTTTCATCTCTCACTTGGCTTTTTTTTTCTCTTCTCTCGTTCTCTTTTCTCTCCTTTGTCTTCTCTCTCTCGCTCTCTTTCTGCATTTTTTACTCTCCCTCTCTCCTTTCTCCGAGTGTGTGAGTGTGTTTTCAGGGTTCACTTGGATCCTGCAGCACATGTTTAACATTCCAGCTTTAGAAAGGCGTTTCCTGTCAACAAATGTTTCTCTCTTACCCTCTCTCTCCCTTTCTCTCTCTCTCTCTTTCTCTCTTCTCTCTTCTCTCTTTCTCCTCTCTCTCCCACACGTTACATGACACTAACAGTCTCATCTCAGGTGTGTGTCTGTGTGTGTAGATGTAGGTTAGCCTGAGTGCCAGACCGAAAGGTGTGACCGCGTGAGTGTGTGTGAGAGCGTGAGTGTGTGTGTGTGAGCGTGAGTGGTGTGAGCGTGAGTGAGAGAGTATCAGATGACGGAAGTTGGTATTAAAGGTGAGCTGAACACTGAACTCGCCCTCATTGTGCTTTTAAGACCCTTACACACAAATGAGCCATGCTCTGATTGGCTGCACCTCATTCTGAAACACTCCTACAGCCTCAGCGTGAGTGGGCGGGGCTACAGCCTGAAGAGGTGGGTGTATGGAATATCTGTGTGAGAGCTCTGTTGTTGTGACCCGAGGAAACACTGCATCCTGGTTGGCGCTCATCGCCGAACACTCAACAAGTGCGTGTGTGTGTGTGAGTGTGAGTGTGTGTGATTGTGTGTTGAGTGTGAGTGTGTGTGATTGTGTTCAGTCTAAGTGTTGTGTGTGTGCATGCGCACTTTGGAGTAAACATCCAACACTAACCTTCAATCTCTGTCTCTCTCTCTCTTTCGCTCTCTCTCACTGTGTCTCTCTCTCTCCCTCTCTCTCTCCCTCTCTCCTCTCTCTCTCTCTCTCTCTCTCTGTGTCTCTCTCTCTCTCTCTCTCTCTCTCTCTCCCTCTCTCTCTCTCCTCCCCTCTCTCTCTCCCCCTCTCTCTCTCTCTCTCTCTATCTCTCTCTCCTTCTCCAGACTGTGGCTCCTCCCCCTCCTCTCTTCTCTCTGTGATATGACATCACCCAGCGGTTGCCACAGTAACCGGCGCACCACTGCAGACAGTTGACAGGCAGGCAGGTGAGTTATGATACTGACCGAGTCCAGAAAACGAGAAAAAAACAGCCAGTTAATGACCTGGGGTCTAGTGAGTGTGTGTGTGTGTGTGTGTGTGTGTGTGTGTGTGTGAAAGCTCCACTGGTGCACATCTGGCTGTGCCGCACCAGTCTGGGCTTCCAGCTCCGACATGTGGACGACATCATGTTCTGCTTCTCCAGAAGCTCCTTGTGGATGTTTTTAAAGGGGAACTCCACCCATTTTTACAAAATTCCCACTTTATCCGCTGTTCGGAAACTCGTCCGGAGCGGGTTTGGGTCGGATTTCTTTCCAGTGGTGGCGAACGGAAGCAGACGTCCCAAATCTGCTGGCTTTATGTCCCCCAGTGAAGCCTCCCGTCTCTGAGTGTCTCTGTGGGACGGCGATGATGGTCAAGCAGTCTGAACAAAATCAGGGACTCAGTGCGCCTCCATGATTGGTTTAGGTTTAGTCCAAAGTCTCCAAACTCCGGTTAAACGTCTCAGACATCGGGCAGCGTCTCCACCATGTCCTCAGTAATCACTTTGATCAGGCAGATTTTCAGGAATGTGCGGTAGTTCCCCCGAAATGACCCTCACACTGAGGAGATGTTTCCACCTGGAGACTCTGAGATCCGTGAGTGTTGGTGGACGTGAAGCAGGACAGTGTGTGTTCACACCTTTATAATCTGGACGGTGAACGGTGGTGCTGGAGTTCCTTTCAGACTTGGTTGAATCCCAGACCAGCAGGTTGGCCTGAGGTACCTTTGAGCAAGGTACTGTCCCCATCACGACTTCCCGGGGGCTTTCAATAGCTGCCCCCTGCTGGACGGTGTGTGTGGGTGGTGTAATTTCGGTGCGGTTCGCGTGTCGTGCTGTGCTGTTTCACAATGGCGGGCAGTCACTTTCACTTTCACTTTTGACCGCAGTGGCGTTTAGAAGCGTTTTGTTTTTTTTGTTTTGATCTCCATCAGTGGGATTGATTTTTCCGTCAGACTCCAGTGTGACTCCACTTCCTGTGAAGTACAGATTTCCAGATGTCTGAATTCTTTTTGTTTTTTACAGAAATGGGCTGACGTGATTGGTGAACCTGCTCCGCTCAGGTGTCACGTTAAGCTGTCAGGCTGTGTCTCATTATGTTGTGGTGCGTCATGTTGTTCCATTATGATGTCAGGCCGCGTTTATGGTCGTTCCGGTGTCTTGACGTCACGTCTCGTTGTAGCACATTACGTCGTGTCACGCTTTGATGTCGGTTACGTGGCGTTATGTCTCGCCTCGTTTTGTTACATGGTGTCACTTTGTGTCGCATGATGTCTTGTCTTGACGTCAGGCTACATGATGTTATGTCTCTGTCTCGTTATGTCACGTTCTGTTGGACGATCTGTAGAAGAACTGTAGAAGAACTGTAGAGTGATGTTCTCCGAACCTCAGCAGATTAGAGGCCTGTTCTCTCAAAGTGAACTCTAGACTTCACCTTATTGATCCCAGCCTCCCTCGCAGAGCGTATCCAATCAGTGTGATTTACACACCCACACACACTCACTCTCTCTCTGTGATTAATGGTGTGTCACTGGAGCGTTGTGTGGGACGGATCTGCAGAGGCAAAGTCCAGCGCCGTGGACGCAGCAGGGTTGTGTTGGGTTCAGTGTTGGGTTCAGACACGCCCTGCTCTTGGACGCAGCTGTTTTTTTTCCCACAGTTCTGGGTTCCAGACTGGCTTTACTTTTCCAGCCAACATCTCAGCAAAACACAAAACACCCCGAACCTCCGGCTGCTTCCTCCTTTAAAGTGAAAGTGACTATTCTTGTCATTGCGAGGTCACAGCACCGCACACAGTGAACCACCACGAAATCGGACCTCTGCGTTTAACCCATGCACTCAAACACCGTGCAGCAGGGGGCAGCTATGAAAGCGCCCGGGGAGCAGTGACGGGGACGGTACCTTGCTCAAGGGTACCTTAGGGCAACCTGCTGGTAGGTCGGTTAAGAATGAAATAAATACGTCACATTCATATGAAAATAAATCTAGAATATATCTAATACAGTAACGGTATAGGTGGGTTAGTTCAGATCAGATTTACTCCCCGATTAAGTTGAGCCCTCGTTAAATCCTCGTCTCTCCTGTGAATGGCTTTTATTTTTTTTTTTACGAATATCGTTCGTCCCAGGACTCATCACTTCCCTGCTAGAGAAGCTCCGTCCTCTTGTATCCAAAATGTGGTTAAAAACCGCGTCGGCACTGAAAGCTGTTCAGCCTCGAAGGACGCGTGTGTGAATCTCCACAGTTGCAAAAAACATCTCCTTATATGGAAGTTGGGCAGGTCGGGATTTGGATGCTTTTTAGATTTTGAGGGTTTGCTACAATAATACCTGCATTTGGAGATTTTAGAAAGGTTTTATGAGTTTAATGTTTTTAAATAAAGATTTTTGCTCATTTTTGATCTTTTTTCTTATAAAATCGTTCAAAACAGAACACAAACGGGAGCAGCTGGAAACTGACGGTGTGATTTCTCTCTCAGGTGCCGTGATGGCTGCTCAGGTGGAAATGGAGTCGGGCCGGCTGCGCCTGAGCCCGCTGACCGACTCGAGTAATAAGGGCCTGGTGGAGGGGTCCCCCGGACTCATCATCACCCCGGAGCCCAGGAAACCTGTCCCGGGCCCCAAACCCAGACTCACCCCGAAACCTTACTCTGTGGAGAGAAACCAGAAGATCCGGCCCATTCTCGCCCCTAAACCTCAGCCCAAGCCCAAACCCACTTCCTCCAAACCAGAAGCTCCGAGCGCCCCCAAACCACAGCCGGCTAGCAAACCCAAACCGGTGGTTGGACGTCCACTTGCGTCCGAAGAACCCGCCAAACCTACACCGACGGGAAGGGCGAGCTTGAGACCCACCACGTCTCCGCCCAAGCCTGTCGGCCGCCCCCAGCGTCCTGCTGCGGAATGGTCTGGAGCTTCTCGACCCAAACCATTCGGTGCTCCCGTGACCAGGGCCAAATCCATGGGCTTCTTAGCTGGAGCTGGACTGGACGACGAGGGAGAACAGGACGAAGTTTTTAACCCCCCTGAAAGCCCCGCCAAAAGACCAGTTTCTTCCCTTTTCCTTCAAGACCCGCTCCAACCGGATCCCGGCTCGGCGCCGACCGCCGCTCCCCGTTGGACGGGTCGACGTCCCCTCACGGCTGACCTCGCGGCCAAATTCGAGTCCATCGGACTCTCTCTGCACCAGCAAAGGCCTTCAAAGGTGGACAGCAAGGAGAACACTCCAGAACATCCGGCGGTGCAGGAAGCAGCCAGCGGAGAGAGAGAACGTGTAGAGAACGAGGGGAAGGAGCACGAAGGCGAGGACGCAGCGCTCGACAAGAAGGCGGGGAGCAGCATAAAGAGGAGGATCAGCCTCCTTCTGGACTCCTCCTCCGGTTCCTTGTCTGTGCCTTCCCCGAAAGGGGCGGAGCCGATTGCTGACAAGGATGGAGCCGTGGGGGTCAAACAGCGCATCAAAGAGCTGACCGAGGACTTCTCCACGGGGCCGACCCCGCCCCAGAAACACCTATTTAAGCCCCGCCCACTGCCGACAGATCTTACGAAACGGTACGGGCTGTTTTCTTGCAGTCGTAGGTGCTTTTTAAAGATTTTGTTTAGATTTTGTAGCAGCAGCTGCTTCATCCTTGGAGCGAATCAGGTTTGAGTTTCATTCTGTAGATATAAAGATATAAATATACCACAGAAAAATGTCTTTTATACACAAAAAAGCCGAAAAGCAGAGCTCATTTGCATACATGTATAATCATGTTTAATTCTAATGAAGGCTGAAGATCCAGCATGTATACAAGGAGGAGTCAAAACGGGACAAACATAGTAAAACGGCAGCTAAAAGAGCAGGATACGGGCTCTTTAAAGTCGCCGACGTTCATGTTGCGCTGGTTTGTTCGCAGTTTTGCATCAGATGTGGACGTTCCTGGTTCCAGCGAGGCTAAAGGTCTTCAGGAGGGCGCTGAGGATCTCAGCAAAAAGGTGAGGAGATGTGGCGAGATTAACGTCAAAGTCTGACATCATCATGACCAACGATCTACCGAAACGCCTTCCGGATCAGTGATTCAGTGATCCAAAACTGATCATCTCTTAAGAGCCGATCTTGTTACATATGCCTGTGCAGCTGTTGAAACATCTGTAAATGAGTTTTGATTTAATTTAATTACTAATCTGCTGTTTCTCGGGGGCTCGAAGACTTTTAGAAGGTCTGAGCAATTTTTGTTGAAGTTTAGAAAATTTTGATGTCGTCATAATTTGGACCGAATCCTTGTTTAAGGAATCGTAATGAACTGAATCATTGCTGCGAAAGTGAAGTGAAAGTGACTTTTTGTTAACCAAAACACATCATTCAGCAGGGGGCAGTCATCCATCACCCTGGGAGCCGTAATCTAGGACATCTCATGAAAGCTGGACTGAATCGTTTGTTAAGGAATCATGTTTGGAACAAATCTGTGCTAAGGACTCCTAATCGAATCGAATCAGTTCATAGGAAGGCAATTCGAACTGAATCATCGTTTAGGGGATCGATTCAAACGGACAGGGACGTGGGATATCTGTAAAATCCCACCTTTTTCTTGTCGTTTTCCTGTCGTTCCCCTTCTTTCCCAGCCTGTTCCCAAAGTCTCCTTCCTGAGCTGATCTCCTGACTCTCCTGCCTCTTTTATCCCGGGTGCAAATTTGACGTTTACTGTTTAGAATTGCAAAATTGTTCCCAGAGAAGGGGGAGGCGAGAGCATCTGAGTGGGAAGAACACAAAAATGGTCCGTGTTTGGGTGAAAGACAGCGCTGTAGCTGGACAGGTGTGGTCCTGACAGGTGTGTAACCCGATACCGCGCGTTAGTCATCTTCTGATTATGAAACCCGAACGGAGGGAGGGCGGGAGCGAGGGAGTGAAGGGTAAACCGAGAGAGAATAAAGGGCAGGTTTTGCTTTGCGCCTCTTCAGTTCCCCCGACTGGGATATCCCCTTTCCCCACCACCCTTCGTCTTTCTTCCTTTCATCCTTTCGTTCTTTTCTTCTTTCTTCTTTGTGCAGCGTCTCTTCATTGGTGCTTTTTACCGTGCACTTTTTGTCCATGAGTGTTTAAACTCCTCCACTTCCTGCACAGGACTGTCCCTTTAATTTACCGGTCCCTAATCCTGTCCTCCTTTGTCCCGTCCGATGCAGCAGCTTTAACTCTGACTCTGTCGTTTCATCAGTGCCACCGTCTCCAAACTGTATAACATAGACAGCCTCAGTACCGTCCTGTAAACCTTCCCTTTCACTCTCGCTGGTCCCCGTCTGTCACAGATCACTCCTGTCACTCTTCTCCGCCCATTCCAGCCTGCCTGCACTCTCTTCTTCTCCTCTCTTCCGCACTCGCCGTTACTCTGAACTGTCCACCCGAGTGTTTAAACTCCTCCCCCTTCACCTCCTCTACTCCCTCCATCCTCACCACTCCACTGTCCTCACTTTCATTCACACTCAGGGATACCGTCTTGGAATCGCACCCAAGACCCTCTGATCCTGGAACCTGGGATCTTCTGTATTAAACCCACAGTGAGTGAAGCATGCTGTAGGAACGAGAACCCTTCATGAAAAGATCTTGATAATAAGTGGTTTAAGCAGATTGTTACTATTACCTTTACCTTTTCGGTTCTTCGGTCTTGGTTCTTCCCCCGTGGAGGAGTATGAACCGTTTTTCTGCTAGATTTGTCTCGTATCTCCACTGATAAACAATTTTCAGACGGTCGTGATTGATCGTCTTTTTGGGGTACGAATGGAAACCAGTGTATGTTACATTTTTTCCAACAGATTGTTGCATTGAACGCTAGAGTGATGCTCTTACATCTGCTTTTGTTTTCCAGGCTGAGGACTCCTTCACTATTGGACAGTCCAAGACTCCAGATGACAGGAAGCCACAGGAAGCTCAAGACTCGACCTTCACTTCTTCCAGCAGTGGGATGCAAACGGTCCGGGCTTCCCTGTTTGATAACGTGGTGGAAAGACACAGCGTTCAAATGGTGGAGGACAGCAGCTGCTCCCCCGTAAAGCCCGCGCCCAGACGGAGCATCTCCCTTCGTGCGAAGGGGACCACGGTCCCCAAGGCTCTGGAGAATGAAGATGAGGGTAGTCTGGTCATCGCAACGTACCGGGAACCACAGTCCCCCTCAAGCCCGAAGAGAGTGGACCATGTTTTTGACACTTTGGCTCCTGTAGAGGAGATCTGTGCTGTTAGCGAAAGTGTTCCTGCCGCTCATTTGGAGGACCGAGCGCAAACTCTCCGTTCGCGAAGGTCAGAAGGTTCCCAGCAAACAACTGGAGCCACAGTCAAGGATGAAGATGAACATTCGACTGATTCCTCTTCAGAGGGCTTTAATAAACGGGTCCTTCGAGTGGGATCCCTGCCGCAATGGGAACAGTCAGAAGATCCAGAAGGAGAAAAGCAGAGAGAGATGGTCAGGAAGATGGAGGAGGAGATCCAGAGGCAGTTGGAGGTTCAAAAGGCAGCCAAAGCCGAATTGGAAGAGGAAGAAAGACGGAGACAGCTGGAGATGCAGAGGCAGCTGGAGGTGGAGAGGCAGAGACAGCTGGAGGTGGAGAGGCAGAGGCAGCTGGAGATAGAGAAGCAGAGGCAGCTGGAGATGGAGAGGCAGAGAGAGATGGAGAGGCAGAGGCAGCTGGAGATGGAGAGGCAGAGGCAGCTGGAGATGCAGAGGCAGCTGGAGATGGAGAGGCAGAGAGAGCTGGAGAGGCAGAGGCAGCTGGAGATGGAGAGGCAGAGAGAGCTGGAGAGGCAGAGGCAGCTGGAGCTGGAGAGGCAGCTGGAGGCGGAGAGGCAGAGGCAGCTGGAGGCGGAGAGGCAGCGGAAGCTGGAGGCGGAGAAGCAGCGGAAGCTGGAGGCGGAGAGGCAGCGACAGCTGGAGGCGGAGAGGCAGAAACAGATTGAGAGGCAGAAACAGATTGAGGCAGAGAGACAGAGAGAAAGGGAAAGAGAAGATGCTGCAGCAGCAGCTAAAAGGGCGAAGATGGTTGAAACCGAAGAGCATCCAACACCTCGGCCAAGGGCCACGTACTTTGCTCTTACAGGTCAGCTGCATGAGTCGGGGCACCAAACCTCTGGACTGGACGATAGAGGGTGGTTTGGAAGTGAGGATTGTGGGAGAACGGAGGAACATGAGAAGCCGGACGTATCGTTTGATGACTTTTCGGTAAAAGCCGGGAGGTGGGGCTCTCAGAGCAGAGGAGCTTCGGTAAGAAGGAACCCTTCAGTAGATGCTACGCTTGTGAGAAGTTCGGTAGAAGAACGCCGACGAAGAAGTTCAGGAAAGGAAAGGATGCCGCAGAAGGACAGGAAGACCGAAGAGTTTTTGGACATGGAGAGACAGAAACTAGCAGAATATGAAAAGATGAGGGACATTGAGAGGCAGAAGAAGCAGAGGGAGTTGGAGTTGGAGACGCAGAAAGAGATGGAGAAGGAAAGAAGGAAGGAAATGGAAAGACAAAGAGAGCTGGAGAAAGAGAAAGAGAGACAGAAACAGCTGGAAAAAGAGCGTCAGAAAAAGATCGACTACGAGAAGAGAAAAGCGGCGGAGAGAGAGCTGGAACAGCAGAGAGAGTATGAGAGACAACGGCAGAAAGAATACGAAAGAGAAAAGGAGAGGATGCTGGAACAGGAGATGCTGAAGATGAGAGAGTATGAGAAGCAGAGGGAGATGGAGAAAGAAAGGGAAAGACAGCTGGAGCTGGAGAGACAGAAGGAGGTCGAGAGGCAGAAACAGAGGGAGCTGGAGAGGCAGAAAGAATTGGAGAGGCAGAGGGAGCTAGAGAGGCAGCGAGACCTGGAAAGGCAGAAGGAGCTTGAGAAAGAAAGAATGAAGCAGCTGGAGAGACAAAAAGAAATGGAGAGACAGAAGGAGCTGGAAAGACAAAGAGACCTTGAAAGACAGAAGGAGTTGGAAAGGCAAAGAGAGATGGAACGGCAAAAGGAGGCAGAAAGACAGAAGCAGAAAGAGCTGGAGCGTCAAAGGGAGATGCAGAGATGGATGCAGTCAGATAGATGGAAAGCAGAGGAAAGAGAGAAGCAGAGGGAGCGGGAAGATCTCGAGAAGATCAAGGAGCTTGAGAAACATAAGCTTCTGGAGCTCCAGCTCCAGAAAGACAGTGAGAGGGAAAGACACGCCTCAAGGTCGAAGAAGGAAAGAGAAGAGTCGCAGAAACAGAAGCAGGAGGGCGAACAACAAAGGAGAACAGCAGAATCTCCTCTGAGACCCAAAGTGCTGGACCTTGATACGGTTTCTCTTGGAGACAGAGACGCAAATCCGATCAACCGATGGAATAAGCCTTCACCTCGTGCCGAAGATGCCTACAGGCCGTCTATCCTGGACATTGATTCCTTCCAGAGCCAAATGCAGCCGGAGGTTTCTGTGGACCCTTTTGGTGGGCTGGATTTTGCAGCTCCTAAACTGTTGACCCCTCAAACCTTGCTGCAGAATCTCCAGCCCAGCACAGTTCCTCAGCACCAGCAACAGGGTATCCTTCAGCCTCAGTACCAGCTTCAACCTCCTTTCCAATCTCAGCCACCTCATGCTCAACTGCAGAACCTCCAGAATATTCAGCCCAATGCCATCCCTCAATACAAAGGTGTCTTACAGCCCCAGGTCCCTCAGCCCCAGGTCCCTCAGCCCCAGGTCCCTCAGCCCCAGGTCCCACAGCCCCAGCCTTCCTTCCCTACAGAACAAATGAGACTCCAAGCACCCCTTCAACCCCAAGTCCTGCACCAAGCCCAAAGAACCCGGGCCCAAGACTGGTCTTCTGGGATGCACCAGCCTGGCTCAGGATGGCAGGCTGATCCTTGGAGCATGTCGCAGGGGGAAGTCATGGTGGACGAACCGCTGTGGCTTTCTGCTCCAGAAGGTTCCCGAAGGCCTATCACAGCCAGGATGAACAGCATCGAGCAAATGCTCCTGCGACAAGAAGAGAGAATTTCAGGATCTGTCCCAAGCCAAACTTCATCTCCCTCAGTGTCCACTCCAGCTCCAGCCTTCATGTCTCCGGTTTCACAACAGGGTCCAATCACTCCAACATCCAGTACAGGAACTTCTGCGTTTTCCCTTCTGACTCCAGAGAAACTGTGGACCACGCCTGCAGATGGAGCTTCCCACCCAACCTTCAAACCCAGGGGAGAAACCCTGACCTCTCCAGCAGCAGCTGAAAAAATCTGGACTCCAAACTGGGAGCTGGCATCCCAGGATGTGAACCAGGCACAGCAAAGGACCAAAGGGACTCAGGTGAGTAGGTGTCCACATGCCTCCAGTCAGTCCATATAAGGAAATTAAGCTGCAAAGTTTTTGTGACGTCACAAAACTCCCACCCTGCTGCCTTCGTAATGAGCTGCAGTGCATGGCCAATCAGGAAAGAGATCATTTACATATCCCTCTTAAATTCACAGTCAAAAAATGACTGGTTGGAAAAAAAATGATAATAGAAGGTTTATAAATAAAGAACACGCAGACACAAGATGATGAGAGAGTATGCGTCCAGCCTCAGCCAATTGGAGTCTTTAATAGTTCGGGCTGGAGCTGTGATTGGTCAGAAACACTAATTGGGCTCATTAGCGTTTTGCAGTATTGGAATAATGACCGATCGTTCAGCCCTATTTTTCCGCTCCGAGTTCTGGATTCAGTTCACTCTTCTGAGTGGGCGTGTTCAGAGCATAAGCCCCTCCCCTAAACAGAAGCCTCATTTTTTTTTTTTTGACAGTTTAGAAAATAAAAGTCCTTCCACTGAGACCAAGAGTCGAACACTTTAGTGCTGAACGTTGGTCTGAATGTATTTTCCTCCAGTCCTGATATTTATTGGAATCATTAAGGATCAATACGTCAAAAGGTCTCAAGACAAAAGTTTCTCTTTAACAGGTGCTGCTACTAATGTTTATACATTTAAATTCATTAAAACTGATGGGAGGTTTATGTTTCTAAGCCTAGACGCTTAGATTTGAGGCACTGTTTTGAGTTGTTCTCAGTTTAAAATTTTTTTTTTTTATGTCACCTGATGCAGGCGGGAATCAGCAGAAAAAATAATAAAAAAATAATGTGCAGGATTGGAGGAGTTTTCAGACCCTCCTGTCTGAAATCACCTCTCCACCAGAGTGCCTCTCCACCTCCTTCCACCTCCTGTGTTTATATCATGTTTGGGTTGCCAGATTAAACCTTTGCACTTTTATTTTATTCTGTCAACGTTTGTTTTTGTGGCGCTTTATACAGTAAAGCAGATTACAATAATAGAATGGACATGAGTAACAGCACCTGTTTAAATATAAACTTGAATTTTTAATTTTTTTTTAGTTTTAATCTTTAGATGTATTACAGATGTATTTATTGTAGAAGAGCAGAATGTTAGGATACCTGCCTTTAGGACTTTTATTTTTTATTTTTATATATTTAGGTGCATTTAGTTCCCAGTTTCTGTGTTTTTCCAGAAACATTTTCTGCTCATGTCTACTAATGAGCCTCACTGTGTGTGTGTGTGTGTGTGTGTGTGTGTGTGTGTGTAGGATATTTTGCGGATGCGTTCGAGAAGTGTTAGCCGACGCTCAGCACCTGCCGAGAGCTCCGTGGATGGACCGTTGTCCCGAATCAGGAGCCGCAGCGCACACCGAGAGAAGGGACGTCCGAGCTGGGTGAGTCATGTGGGGCTTAAAGGACACTCACACACACACACACACACACACACACACACACACGGACAACAGATCCAGGCAAGTTCTGAACACACACTGAGGGCTGCATTGCTGAGTGAGTCAGAACGGAAAACACCCTCTCACACACACACACACACACACACACGCTGTGGAAACTGCATCACGTGAGTGTGTGTTTGTACAAACCAGCATGAAATTCAAGCCGAGTCGAGCCGAGAGTCATTCCTATTGGTCAAATACGGGCATAAAGGAGAACTCCACCAAATATTCAAATTTCCAGCACGTTCAGCAGGTGTGACGTAAACCGAGCGGTGCGGTGTGAATCAGAACCGTCCCCCGTGTCTGCAAATGGAACCAGGCGTCTGAATCTCCATGGAGACGCTGCCTGATGTCTGAGACATTTTAAGTTTAGAATTTTAACTGAACTCGTTCCTGATGGAGGGACGCTTTGAGTCCCTGATTCAGTTCAGACTGTTTTACCATCATCACCGTCCCACAGAGACACTCGTGTGGAGCTTCGCTGGGGGACAGGAAATGCCCTCCACTGTATCTTCTCTGAGTTATGTGTGACTTCGCGGAATTCCCTCTTTGGTGTCCAGAGGTTTGAAGAAACCTGGCATCGTCTGAGATGTTTTCCAGGGTGTCTCTGGCTCTCAGCTCGGCGGAGCGTCCGAGATGTTTTCCAGGGTGTCTCCGGCTCTCAGCTCGGCGGAGCGTCCGAGATGTTTTCCAGGGTGTCTCCGGCTCTCAGCTCGGTCTGAGGAGGACGTTTACCCGATTCAAGTGTCCTCCGTCCTCCTCCACCTTCCTTTATCTCCCACCTCTGGACGAGCTTAACTGGTCGCTGGCAAATATCCTGCTGGAACCACTGAGCCACTCCAGCGACGCTCCACCTGTAGAGTCCCTGACTCGCCCGAGGCAGCGTGGTCTCGGGTTACGCCGTCGGTGATGTCACTGCAAAAACATAAAGCGCGGCGGCCGTTTGTCTCTGCGGGTTGTGATGGAAATAACATCGTCTGGAGTTCCTCGCCGTAACGCTACACGTCCCCGTGCTCCCTGGTCGCCGGTCGATCCATCGAACGTTTTTACCTGTAACCATGGCAACGGTGGTACCACACTAAACTTTCATCCCTGAACAGTAGAGCACCGCTGCAGTAATAATAATGAAATATAATAATAATAATAATAATAATGAAAGGAGTGTTGATTTTTATTTTTATGATCAATCAGTTCCAGTGATCTGACCTTTTGTTTGACTTTTGAATGCACGAAAAAAACAAAGGTTTAATTATTGTATTTTGTTCGATTTATTTGTTTTTTTATTTATTTTTACACCAGCAGACGCCTACAGCTGCTGCGAGAGTGTTCATTTCTTTGGAAACGAAGACCATATTTTGATGAATCTGGTTCTGCAGGAACCGAATGGCATGGAAAGCTCGCGTTAGTGGGCGGAGCCTGGACTGAGCAGTTGTTATTTGGTTGTAAATGTTCGTACGTGGATGAACTGGGTTGTTTAGGTGTTTGTTCACAGATTATTCACCACGACCTTTGGAATCAAGGCCTTGCCCGTGTGTGTGTGTGTGTGTGTGTGTGGGGCAGGTGAAAGAATGCAGGTGAGTGGCAGGTTCTGGAGCACGTCCAATGTCAGAACCAATAGAATCACTCGCATCAGCCTTTGTGTACATTAATTGTATTCTTGCAGTTATTAATAAGAGTGACTTTTCTGCCTCATTAAGATTTTCCAAACACTTCTGCTGCACGTTCCTAGACCCGCCTCGGGGCAGGTACCTGACGGGCAGGTTCTTCGGGTTCCTGGGCATATTTCTCTGCCCTCTGGAAAAATGAATGATTGATAATCATGAGGCTGAGAGAGGTGTGTGTGTGTGTGTGTGTGTGTGTGTGTGGGCAATACAGGTCGTAAATCCAGGTATCGCCTGAGTTTGACTCAGATGTTGCTATGGAGACACACATCAGGTCACTTGAGTAGTTGGGAGGAGAGAAAACAGAACGCTGTTCTTAGTAAACTTCCATGGATGTCACAGAGTGCGGCTGGAGAAATGTCTCCATCTGCTGGTCAGATTGAGTCACGACACACAAACTCACACAGAGGCAGAATGCCGTTTTGCTCAGATCTTGTGCTGAGCAAGGTACCGTCCCCATCACTGCGCCCTGGTTGGATATGTCTGCGTCCTGCTTGACGGTGTGTGTTTAATTACAAGGGATGTGTTCACTGGGTTTCACAATGACTTGTAGTCACTTTCACTTTCACGTAAAGGTGACTAAAAATGTATAGGGACAATGGGGGGGGCGGACAGGTCACCAGTCCATCACAGGGCTGAGAGACACACACACTCGCATCTAGAGGACAGTTTATCACCTCCAGTCCACCTGACGTGTCCTTGGACAGAAACACACACAGACATGGGGACATCATGTCCACTCCACTGGGAATCAAACCCAGGACTGTGAGGGGACAGCAAAGCGAAAAATGTCTTCATATGAAAACGACTGCAGCTAGTTGGACTGCTGTACGATTTAAGGCGGAATGGAAAATCAGAACAAGAACGTAACCTGCTGCGTCATTTAAGGTGGAAACGCCAAATTTGTACAAGAAGCCAGAATGCATCTGCTGCACCACTTAAGGTGGAATGGAAGGTCAGAATTGGAACAGACTTCTGAACTTGCTCCTGTGGGTTCTCATCTGGTTTGACCTTGTTTGTTCTGTAAACCTGGACTATACTGAGGCTATACGTAAACCTGTCTGAGGCTTTTGTCCATTTAAAGACAAAGCTTCACTAAGGACGGCGTGACTCTGAATCTCCAAAACACAATTTGATGAAGTGAAAACCCCGGTGTGATAAAACAAGGCGGCATTTGGATGAATTGGCCTTTGTGGAGTGCGCGTGTGTGTGTGTGTGCGTGCGTGCATATATGTGTGTGAGAGTGTGTGTGTGTGTGTGAGAGAGTTTGCTGCAAAAGCCTGTGTTTGTGGTCTTTGAGCGGAAGTCCCCTGCTCTGTCTCTCGGTCTCTCGGTCTCTCTCTGGTGATTTCAGACAGGAAGAGTCATGATCGCATCATCACCCAGTTCCACCGTCACTAACAGAAAAGAGCTTTAGGGAGTGTGATGTGAAAGAGCTTCTGTTATGCTGTGCTGGACGGTAGGAGACACTCTGGACAGTAGTGGACGGTAGGAGACACGCTGGACTGAAGGGAAGTGGAGGAAGCTCTTTGGACTGTCCTGGACTGGAACAGTCGGTCTGTTGGACTGTAGTGGACTTTTTGGGGTTGTTCTGGTCTGGAGTTGAAGGTAGGACTCAATCTGGACTGTGGTGATCTTTTGGAGACTCTTGGCGTGCAGTGGACCGTAGGAGGCAGTCTAGACTGGAGCGGACTGTTGGAGACACTCGACTGTCGTGGATGGTAGGAGACAATCAGAACTGTACCTGCCTGTAGGAGACACTCAGGTCTGTGGTGGACTGTAGGAGACACTCAGGTCTGTAGTCGACCACAGGAGACACTCAGGTCTGTGGTGGACTGTAGGAGACACTCAGGTCTGTGGTGGACTGTAGGAGACACTCAGGTCTGTAGTCGACCGCAGGAGACACTCAGGTCTGTGGTGGACTGTAGGAGACACCCTGGACTGTAGTCGACCGTAGGAGACACTCAGGTCTGTGGTGGACAGTAGGACACACTCAGGTCTGTGGTGGACAGTAGGAGACACCCTGGACTGTGGTGGACAGTAGGAGACACCCTGGACTGTAGTGGACAGTAGGACACACTCAGGTCTGTGGTGGACAGTAGGAGACACCCTGGACTGTAGTGGACTGAAAAGCTGTTCTTCCAGAAGAGAGAGAATGGCCTGTTTCCGCTGTCCACCCTGCTGCTGGCCTTTACAGTGGATATGGGTAAGCTGGACACACACACACACACACACACACCCCCACCCACTCACCCACACACACACTCTCTCACTCTCACTCAGGAAGTGCACGAGCCACAGCAAGCACTTTACTGTCGCTGCCAAGATACAAATCTGATTCCCGAATCGATGTGGAAGTCTCTTCTCGTCTCCGTCGTCCCCTTAGCCTCCCGCTTTGTGGACGTCAGCGAAGGCGTTCATGGCTGTGCGTCCCTAAATCTGTCCTCAGGCTGGGGACACGTCTCCTTTCGGCGTGCTTTTAATTCAGATCGGTTTATTTGGGGCTGAAAACGGGATCCCAAGCATTAATTTAAAACTCGTCCCCCCCGACGCAAATCTCAGCATCTTGGGACACCTCCAGTCTGTTCATCACCGTCTCCAACCCCTTTAACATGGCTGGTCTCACTACTGTCTCTAACCCGTATAACATAGCTGCTCTCACTACCGTCCTGTAAACCTTCCTTCCCTTTTGCTCTGGCTGCTCCTCGTCGTCCCTAATCCTGAAGAACGCTCTAATAATGTAGCAGAGGTGACGGGACGCTCCGGCACGTGATGTTGAACACTGCTCGTGTCTCCTTATTTATTTATTTATTTATTTATTTTTGATGTTAATGAAGGAAAATAATTCATTTCAGTCCGATCCAGTGAGACGTCGTCCTCCGTCCTCTCAGCGCTGCATCTCGTTTTTCGCCGAGCCTGCATTTCAGTAAAATTTACTGTTGAGTTGTGCAACTGCAGAGAATCACATGCTGCTGATGAGCGCACACACACACACACACACACACACACACACACACACACACACACACACTCACGCACTCTAAGCTACAGTAAGGAATTAATCAGGCTGGTGAGGACTGGCAGTGTGAGTCACAATTCCAGCATTCATGACGAGTCTAATCATCACTTTATTACGTCAATCATCCCGAGATAAGAGTCACGGATGAATTCGAAATATTTTAATACACTGATGATGATGAGGAGGAGGAGATGATGATGATGATGATGAGGAGGAGGAGATGATGATGATGAGGATGATGATGATAAAACTTGCACTATGAATAAAAACATTCAGATGATCACTGACCTTCCATCAACACAAGGTCTAACCTCCCTGCTGCAGATTAAAGGCTAAACTGAAGGATTTGTTGTCTTTATGAAATTGAACCCCCACTCTGTCCAGCAGGGGGCAGCCACACCATTAGACACGCCCACTACAGATAAGAGCACTATAGACACACCCACTAAAGGTATCCCGGCTATAGACACACCCACTAAATAAATGGCCTCTAAAGGTATCCCCACCAAAGACCCGCCCACTGAAGTGTTCAGGTCATTTCGGTTTGACCCGTCCTTCAGCGGGATGTTCCGAGAGCTTCATTTGGTGTGATGTCCAGCAGGTGATGCTGTTTCTCTGCGTAACGGCTCCGTTGTTCCTCTACAGTTTTAGGTTCCAAAACAGAACCGGTTTATTAACCCTTTAGGATTAAACCCTAAACCTAAAACCCACAGCCTTACATTTGACTGAGACGTCCAGCCAGGGATGATAAATGTCTTCCTCTGTTCCTCTTCATGGTCATACATCTCCTCTACGCTGTCTGAAATATCCACTGTTCAGGTTTATGTTCTAGCTACAAACAGGGCATATGTTCCCTCAAAAGGAACCTCATGGTCCAGTTTTGTATCTTGAATATGTAAAGGATCAGACTTGTGCCTTTTCAGGACGTTTAAAAGTAGAGCAGTAAAGTAGAAAGGTAGGAGTCGGTCCACCTTAAGAACTAGCCCTGCAGTGGAACATGGAGTCCCTAAGGTGGAACCTGCAGAGGATCGTCCCAGGGATGGCTTTTTGGTTTCCTCTTCAGCTGATCTGCTCTTTCAGAGAAGCTTCCAGGAATAAGTGAGTGAGCTGGGAGGCGTGTGGGTGGAGTCGGGTAACAGACAGGTGTCTGTCTGTCTGTCTGTCTGTCTGTCTGTCTGTCTGTTTGTTTGTTTGTTTGTTTACGGAGGTCTGTGCTGTCCAGTGCAGTGACTTTGCAGAAACATGAACCGGCAGAATGAGAACAGAGGTGGAGCCGTTCGTCACCGCGCTGATGTTTACATGGCAGGTGGCCATTTGCTAAGCAAACTCAGGACACACATACACACACACACACACACACATACACATACATACATACAGAAACACTCTCTCACACACGCGCGCACACACACACATACAGAAACACTCTCTCACGCACACTGCACCTGCCTCTTTACCCCCCCATCATGTTTTGCTCTGTCACTCTCCATTTACCCCCCAAGGTGGAGCAAGAGGGAACACCGCAGTGTAACCCCCCAGTCTCACCCCCTCTCTCTCTCACCCCCTTCTCTCTCACACTTCCGCCCCCCTCCTTTTTGTAGTTTCTCCCCTGTTCCTCCCCTTCGCCCTTTCTTCCTTTCACTCACTCAGATCGCTCACATCCCCTCCCTCTCGCTTTCTTTTGCTCTCTCTCTCTCTCTCTCTCTCTCTCTCTCTCTCTCTCTCTCATATTTCCTCCTCCCTCTGTGCTTTTTTTCACTCTGGGATTGGGAGGCTGACGCATTTCAGATTTACCTGCCACTACCTGCAGCGACGCAGAGCGAGGGAACGAGGGCAGAGAGACGGAGAGAGACACACGGAGAGGGGGAGGGGTGTTTGAGCTGAAGGACGAGTGGACCTTGCGTTGTCATCCTCCCTCTGTTTGCTGAGGATGTAGTTTGTTGGGGGGTTTTGCTCGGCTGGTTCACACGACTTGGAGATTAGCGGTAGAAGAGTGTGTGTGTGTGTGTGTGTGTGTGTGTGTGTTTGTGGGAGCTTTTTAGGAAGTTTTTCTGCTCTGGGACTCAATTCTGGCTGGAGACGCTACCGGTAGGGACAGAGCATGAGTGCGAGAGGGACGGTTAGAGACAGAGCGTGAGTGAGTGCGTGACGGTTGGTAGACTGGGATCGTGAGTGAGGGACGGCATAGAGGAGTGAGGAGAGGTGGGACGGCAGAGACGGCCGCGCGTGGAGCAGGGACGGTTAGAGACGGGTCGTGGCGCAGTGAGGGACGGTTAGGACGGAGCGCGCGAGGAGGGACGTTAGGACGGAGCGGAGTGAAGGGACGGCGGGACGAGCGCGCGAGTGAAGGACGGACGGAGCGTGCGGAGTGAGGGACGGTTAGAGACGAGCGCGCGCGAGTGAGGGACGTTAGAGACGGAGCGCGAGGCGGACGGTTAGAGACGGAGCGCAGAGTGAGGGACGCTGACACGAGCGCGCGAGTGCGGACGGTTAGAGACGGAGCGCGCGAGTGAGGGACGCGACGAGCGTGCGGCGCGAGTGAGGGACGTTAGGGACGAGCGCGTATGGAGGGCTGCAGGGGACGAGCGTGGCGCGAGTGCGGATGGAGAGGGACGGTTAGGGACGGAGCGTACGAGCGTGCGCGGGACGGTTAGGGACGGAGCGTGCGTGAGTGAGGGACGGTTAGGGACGGAGCGTGCGTGAGTGAGGGACGGTTAGGGACGGAGCGCGAGGACGGTTAGGGACGGAGTGTGCGTGAGTGAGTGACCGGTAGAGACAGAGTGCATGTGAGCGGTGGGGACTGTGTGTGTGTGTGTGCGCGTGTGTTTAATCAGTTGATGGGATGTTAGCAGATATGTTGGCACCCCTCCACTTGAATCAGAGCTACTGAAAGCCGTGATCGTCTTTGAAGACACTGAACTGTTACATTTGAAGATGAGCTTTATCCTCGTCCCGCTGCTGTTTCCGGGCTGTACCAGAACTTCTAGTGCTCTGGAGGACGGGCCTGAGCATCGGCCCCAGTCCTTACAGCCTGTTCACGAACCCGCTAAAAAGTCATTTGCTCATTCATGCCAGAACCAACACTTCAACCACGACCGGGTGCTCCACCTGAAGAGAGCGTGTTTTTGTTGTGTGGCTAAAAATGATCCTGTTGATGAAAATCAGCTCCTGGAGGAAATAGAGCTCGATTGTAGCCGACGCCCAACGTGATTCGCGTAATCGAGTCATTCCCTAAAGAATCACTTGGATGTGTGTGTTTGTGTGTGTGTCTTCTTGTGAGGAGTATTAGTGCTGCAGAGATGGGGGTTGTCCTGACAGCAGAATTGAGGATATGTCTTCTGCTGCACTGGGACTAAGCAGCAGTTTAGGGACCCAAGTGGTCTTCATGTACGAGCAAGATTGTTGAGAAGCATAAGCACAGCATAACCAAAAAAAGGTTTAGTTTTTGGGATGCCTGTCAGCTTCTCTCACCTTTTCTGACCACAGACTCTGAAGGAAAAAAAGAATAAATCACAACAATCGGGTCTTTTCACTTGATGGTCATGGCTCTGGAGCTAAACACTGAATTGTCTGTAGATTAAGGGTTCACCTGTTTTGTCCGGTTTCGGTCACCGTAGATGGATTACCTGGGATAGTTTCACGCCACCCAGGTTTGGCTGGTGCAGCGCGCGCCCAGCATGGTAAGGCCAGCCGCTTCTCCAGCAGTATGGAGAGATCAGGAGGAGGAGGAGCAGGAGGAGGAGAGGAAGGAGGCGGGTTTACAAGGGCCGCCTCCCTCCGCAGCCTGGCCAGTCGCAGCCGAGAGTCCTTCCGCAGGTTTAGCCTCCGGCTGGTCAGGCGCCACGCCACAGGTGGCCACCTACTCTCTCTCGGCCACGCCCAGCATGCCACTCTCTCAGTAAGAGAAACTGCACACGATGCATGGCTGCCGGCGATCGCCACCGAACGCCAGGAAACGGCTCGCGCGGCTTAGTCAACAGGCCTGCCAACACACAGTTCCTCCTCAATTCCACTCGGTGTTTACTCTGCAGGTACACAGCTGAGCGTAATACTTTGTGCCATGTTCAGCAGTCTGGCACTTTTCACATGGGGGAGTACCAAGGAACCAGCTCGAACTGGAACGCTTGGCACTATATGTCTGGAAACAGAAAATTGTTGGCTTTCTCAGCAGGAACTGTGGGCGTGTCCATCTTGTGGCCCTCCTCCTCACTATAGCGGTTCCGCTCCAAACTGGTGGGCTGGTTCTCCAGACGACACCAAGTTTCAAAGAATCAGAGTTCAGAACCGGTTGCCTGTTGCTGGTGTAAGTGGCCCATGAGAAACTGACACCATGGTGATTTCAGCAAGTGGGCCTATATATTCAACAGATTTCTGGCAGAGTCTAAAATAAACACGCTTTGGACACGCTTTTTAAACTAAAATTTCTGATGATAACAGTGTTTTGATGTCTACAACATATCATTTCTGTTCATTTTGATTCTATGATTTTGGCTCCAGTTTTATTTCTTTATTTTACACTAAAACTTACGAGTTAATAAAAATGTTTTATCAACAAGCCTTTATATTTACACGCAAATTGGCCAAATGTTTGCGCCCCTACAAGGTGGAACCACGTTTAATGTTTGTTGTTATTATTATTATTTATGTTTATTTAACCCCATTTCATTCAACTCAACAAATAAAATAGAACGGAACAGATACGTTTTATATGCTGTCTGAGTAGCTGCTTATGTTCGGGAAATGCTAGTTCTTTTCATAATATCTGTCACTATCTCCCCTCCCTTCCCATCCCTCTCCTTTCGCGCCGGCTGGCCTTGCCGGCGTGTCGTGAACATCACCAGTTTCAACACGCACGGTTCACTCATGTCCCTGTTCTGCTGGAAGAACTTCTATTTTTTCTACTTTTACACACGTTTGCGTCCATTCGGAGATGCTGCAGGAGCCTGGACGTCCCAGGCAAGACAGGTGGAGGAATTTTTTTCAGAGGAAGGAGGCAGAGGAGGCTGGGAGACTCAGTTTAGAGGTAGCGTCTCCTGTAGCTGGTCGATCGCGTGAGACTTGATTGCTGCACTGAGATCAGGAGCTCCACAGCCCCAAGCTGGAGGTCTTCAGGTAGCCGCAGGCCAGCGTTTGGTCCCCTGTTCTCCTCACAGTGGTTTATTATGGAGGTCACATCACGGTGAATGGGATTCAAGATTTAAGGCCATTTGTCCAGTGAATAATGATTGTCCACCAAATTCTGCTCAACAGTTTTTAAACACCATTTACGAAATCAACCTGACTTAAAACCAAATCCATGACAGAATATGTTTTCGCATCAATCTACAACGGAAGAGCAGTTCTGAATAAAAGTTTCGTCGATACTTGGAGTCACAACTGGCTTTCAGTCCTGGATGTCCATCATGTTTTTTCAATTTATGGAACCTTGAGCGGCAAAAAGTACAGGAATGTACCGAGAGTGTAAAGCAAAAGTACAGACAGATGATTAAGAAATGGAGGTTTTTGTAATTCTCTTGCAAACACCCAAGTGCATTGGAGAGTGAAGTAATTGAGAAGTGTGTGTGTGTGTGTGTGTGTGTGGTTTAACATCAGACTTTCAGTTCCCCAGAAATGTCCCTTTGGTTTCTGTGGAATGTGTTTTAGGGGAATTACTCACTGTGCAATGGGATATGGAGTAACTTTAACACACACATACACACACACACACACACACACACACACACGCAGGACATGCAGGAACGTGTTCTTGTGACTACAGAGAGGAGTGAGAGTTCTCTCCTGCTCCTGATCTGGCCCATGTTTGTCAAGCAACAAGTTCTGTGCAAAAAGCTTGTTTCGTTTTGCTGAAACAATACTGCAAAGTTCGGCAATGCAAATAAGCCGCTAAAAGTCAATATTTGGACTCGCCTCTTTCATGCCTCCACAGCATACCGGCCTTGTCTTCCTGTCCTCTGCATCTTCCCTCTTTCTCACACCTGGCCTCCCCTGCGTGTCCTTCTCACCACGCCTTAAACTCCTCTTTGTTCTTTCTCCTCTTCTCCTTTCCCGCAGCTCCATCCTCAACAGCCTCCCTCCCTGATGTTCTCTCGCCTCTCCGGACACGCCCAACCAGCGCAGTTCACTTTCACGTCGTTTTCACCCATTCAATTTGAGTCTGTTCCTCAAAAATTCTTGTCCTAATCCTTTCCATCCTCATCCTTCAAATCTCAGCATCTTTAACGACTTCAACCCTTATAACATAGCTGGTCTCACTACCATCCTGTAAACCTTCCCTTTCACTACTCTTCAGCACAGCCTCAGCTCTCTCAGACCAGCTCCTGAGAGAGCCAGTCGCCTCGGTAAACACTCTGGCTGTTGTCTCCGCCTCTGTGTGCTTCTGAAACTGCTCCGGTACTGGGACCGGACTGAAAATGAGGGACAAACACTTTCATTCTGTGTCCTGATCTCAGAAAGCAGAAGTTCGGCCCAGTTAAAGGTGTGGGGGATCCTTCCTCTCACAGGCTCGCTACCTGTTTCACTTCTGACGTCACTTTGTTTGGATCTGAAGCGTTTCAGAGCAGGTTTGGTGTGAAACAGAACCACGAAGAGTAGAGACGCTGCCTGCCTGACGGAGAGAGACGGAGAGAGAGACGGGTCTGAGATTGAGACAGTGTAAGAGAGAATGAGACAGTGAGGACTCTGAAAGAGTGTCTCAGGATGGTATCACTCCTTTCTCAGTCACACTCTGGTGTAAGTTGTTGATTCTGAAGTGCTGAACATGCTTTCTCTCCTCCCGTCTTCCATCCGTTTATTGTTCCCTCACTTCCCTCTAACGCGCCCTTCCTGTGCAAGTGGAGAAAGAGGGGGAGGACAGGAAAGGAGGGAGAAGTAATCCAGTGTTTATTCCTCTCTCTCTCTCTCTCTCTCTCAAAAAGTAAAGAGTAAAGATAAGGTGGTTAATAAAAGGTCTGGTGCTGAAAGTCAGGTCTTGTTAAACTCTGAGCTGAACTGCAGCTTAAACTGGTTCATATCAGCCTGCAGTTCACCACTCCCTGTGTGTGTGTGCGTGTGTGTGTGTGTGTGTGTGTGTTCTGTTGCTCAATGCCTTCCTGACAGCAGTGTCAGTGTTTAAAGGTCTGGTTGTCTTGAACTGACGCGTGAGCGGAAGTGAAAGTTCAGTAAATCCAGAAGGCGGATCAGGTGCAGCTTGTTCTTCAGTTTATAGAGAAGTGTGTCACTCAGTGTCAGAACCACAAAAACCACGCAGCCCTAGGATCCTCACCGGTCACCCAACAACCCCAGCTCCCTCACCCCCACGTTTCTCCAGTTTCCATTCCACCTTAAACTGTTGGGCACATTTCTGTTTACCTGCTGCAGCTGCTGCATTCTCTCAGTCCTGCTGGGAGTGCTGCCGTGGTTACATTCTGGCTCTTTTCCATTCCACCTTAACTGGTGCAGCAGCTATAGTCTGGCTCTTTTCCATTCCATCTAACCTGTAGCAGCTATAGTCTGCCCTTTTCTATCTCCACCTTAATCAGGCAGCAGCCATAACCCTGGCTTCTTTTCCATTCCAATTTTAATCTGGTGCAGCAGCCATAGTCTGCTCCTTTTCCATTCCACTCCTAACTTACAGAGCAGCCATAGTCCGCCCTTTCCATTCCACCTTAACTGTGGTGTGCAGCAGCCAGCAGTCTGGCTCTTCCATTCCACTCCACCAGTACAGCTATAACCTGGCTTTTCCATTCCACCTTAACTGGTGCAGCAGCTATAGTCTGGCTCCTTTTCCATTCCACCTTAACTGGTGCAGCAGCTATATCTGGCTCTTTTCCATTCCACCTTAACTGGTGCTAGCCATAGTTCACGCTTCTTTTCCATTCACTTTAACTTGTGCAGCAGCTATAGCCTGCTTTTTCCATTCCACCTTAACGGTGCTGCAGCTATAGTTCGGCTTCTTTTCCATTCTTACTTAACTGGTGCCGCTAGTCTGGCTTCTTTTCCATTCCACCTTAACTGGTGCTGCAGCTATAACCTGGCTTCTTTTCCATTCCACCTTAAATTCTGTTCCGTACAGAAACAGCTGCTCAGTGTTCTTGAATTATTTAAGAATATCGGAACGTTTTTATCGCCA
>CM029373.1:451427-473927 GCA_017165825.1 Hepsetus odoe | reverse complement strand
GCCCGTCAAAGCAGCGCGCTGCTGCAGCTGGACGAGGATCCGGCGGCGGGAGGTGAAGCAGTTCTCAAGCTCCGGATTATTCAATTTGATCAATTAATCATTCAGTTCATTAAGAACGTTCTCTTCTCTGCAGAAGACAGTCCCGACTCTAAGCCTCAGGACGATGAAGAGTCAGGCTCTGAGGAGCAACCTCGAGATCCCCGGACGTCGAACCCGTCCTCGTCCTCGTCCTCGTCCCAACCCCAGAGAGTCTCTCTCTTCCCGGGCATGGACCCTTCTGCAATCATGGTGAGGCACACGAGGGTCTTTTATCTTTAAAGGGACGTTTTTACTGGTCTAAAGGGACGTCCTCTGCTTTCTACTTTAAAAAGGACGCAGAGGACAGTTTGATCATTTGATCCCCGTCCAGAATTACTTCAGTTTAAAGACATTAACACAAAGACATTTTCTAATAAAGGAAGTGTTTTCCCTTTCCTGTCTGTCTGTCTTCAGGCCCAGCTGAAGAAGCGAGGGGAAGCGGACACCCAGCCGGACGGCTCGTCCTCTCAGCTCTCTCGTTCGCCCAAGTCTCCTTTCCTCCCCCGAGCCTCCCGGGTGCTGCCCCCTGCTGGTGGCAAAGAGAACGGGTGAGTCCACACACAGAGAACCAGTTCTTGAACCTGTTCGGTTCTGCGTTTTATGACATTGGTGCTGCCTGGAGAGCCAGCTCAGGAGTTTGTTGCAGAACCACTCGAATGAGGGAGGGAGGAGGGGACACTGGATGGACGTAAACGAGGAGGAGGACACGCCCACTGCTCACGGTTCCAGGCAGAAAAGCCTACAGTTTTTTGGGTTCCAGCTTTTTAGTTTCCGAACTGGTTTATTTTTGGACAAAACACTTTGAACGGTTTTAAATCAGATGCTGGAGCCAGAACGAGGTCCTGCTGGTGGAAGAGGTGGATCAGAGCGAGTGTGACTCCATGTGTCCCTCCAGTTCTACTGAACCTCCTGATGGATTTTCAGAAGATTAGAAATCAGTAACTGGCTTTGTTCTCAAAGTCTGAGTAGTATGAACAGATTCAACAGGACCAGTGAGTCTCAGGCCCAGTGAGTCTCAGGCCCAGTGAGTCTCAGGCCCAGTGAGTCTCGGGGCCCAGTGAGTCTCGGGCCCAGTGAGTCTCGGGGCCCAGTGAGTCTCGGGGCCCAGTGAGTCTCGGGGCCCAGTGAGTCTCAGGCCCAGTGAGTCTCAGGCCCAGGGACTCAGTGTGTTTTAATACCCTTGGTCACCTGACGCTGAATCTGTGAACATGAACACACTTCCTGTACAGGGAAAACACTTCAGGTTTCAAATTAAAAGTTACATCTGCAGAATTTAATTGCTTAAAATTTCAGTGTTCATTTGCTTAAATTTAACTTGACGTGTGTGTGTGTGTGTGTGTGTGTGTGTGTGTGTGTGTATACAGGGAGGTGGCATCTTCCCCGCAGTGGCTGAAGGAACTAAAAACGAAGAAACGTCTAAGTCAGTACGACAACGACAGCTAGACCTCGGCAAACGAGTAAGAGACCATTTCTGTCCCTTTAAAGACCAAAAAATATCACATTTACAATTTACACAACTTTCACCAGACAGCTGGTCTTCTTTAAATAATATATAAATAATACACTTATGGGTGTGTAGGGTCCTCCCTCTCCCCC
This sequence comes from Hepsetus odoe, assembly GCA_017165825.1. Taxonomy (NCBI): domain Eukaryota; kingdom Metazoa; phylum Chordata; class Actinopteri; order Characiformes; family Hepsetidae; genus Hepsetus; species Hepsetus odoe. The sequence continues at coordinate 472,253 of CM029373.1, read as the reverse complement.
ATCACTCAGTAGAACTGTCCTCTCTCTCTCTGGGTGTGTAGGGTGGTCCTCCCTCTCCCCCATCACTCAGTAGAACTGTCCTGTTTTTTTTCGGCAGGATGCCTTAAAACCGGGGCGTCTGAAGCTCAGTCTCGGGAGCCTTAACCTTTGACCCTCGATGGGGAACACCGCTGCTGCTGATGACATCATCGTTCTGCTCGTGTTTGATTGGTGGTTCGCTCACTTCTGCGCCCACCCTGCCTGAGGTGTTACATGTGCATGGTGCCTTCAAAAAAAAAAAAATGTCCCGTGTGTCCGTGCGTCCGCCTGTGTCCACTCCTTCCCTTTTTGTTTTTTGTGCATAGAGACACTTTATTAACCCGTGAGCTACAGGAATGGGCGGGGCTTACAGGAAAACAAGGTTTTCTATTGGGGAATGTTTCGGCTCACAGGACCACCAGGACCGGAGGACCGAACGGCCACTTGTTTAATTTTGACACGTTCTTCTGTTTGTTCTTCTGTAAGTACTTTCTTCGTTTAGATTTTTCTCGTCTTTGGGGAAGGACCGCGCCTGGTTTCTGGTTCCTACTCCGTAACCCGGAGCAGCGGAGAACACGTCTTTAGTCTTTAACGCGGACGGAATCGAGAGACGGATTTTTGACGGTGGAAAGAGCGTCAACGCGTGAGAACAATATATTTTCCAGACATTTTTAAAGTCCTCGTTAGCCCTCTGTTTCCGTCTGGGTGGTGATTTCCTCTGGATTCTTCTCCAGACTGTCCCGTTGAAGCGTCTGGGACGTCCAGGGCTGGAAGATTTTGCTATTTTTTTTTATTTTTTCCTTTTAAATGATGATGAAATGAGGGTAATTAACAAGAAAAATAAACAAAAAAACAAAAACAGCATGAAGAGCTTTGACTGGAAATTTGAGTCACAGCGCGCATACAATCAAATCCTGAACGTCACAGCTATCTTCTGGTCTTCGCTTGCTTTAAGGACGGGCCGAATAAAGTTGCACAGCCCGATTTTTAGCGCGTCCTCTGATTCAGGGTGTGATGGGGAGACGGAGGGGGGAGGAGGGTGTTTGTTTTCGTCTGTGTTCTCGTCCTGCCTGTCGGGTGTTGACTGATCAGTTGAGGGTTGATTGTATCCGTAGCGTAAGCAGCGCTGCACATCCGTTGCCACTTGCGTTCGTTCGTGAGAATCTCCTCGTCCTCCAACCAGCACTTTCCGTCCCGACGGGACAGCAGTCCTGAGCAACAGGCTGCCACGTGAGGACGAGGGGAGGACGAGTCCTGGTTAGAAGACACCGCTTTCTTTCCCGTGTCCAGTGTTTTTTGTCCGTTAAGGGTGATCTGTCCTTTTATTTTTTAAATTCACTTTAAAGATGTTTATTGCACTGCAGCACCAGTGTCGACTGTACATTCATAATAAAATTTACAACAAATCTACTTCTCTAGTGTGTGTGTGTGTGTGTGTGTGTGTGTGTGTGTGTGTGGAGTTGATTTCGTTAGAAATGTCTACCATAAAAGTGTGCCTTCATTAAAAAAAAAAAATCTATAAAAATGATAGTATTAATTGAGAAGTAGTGCAGTAATACACGCTCACAAAAAATTATAAGCGGTTTAAAACTTGTAAATGAAAATCTGAATAATGAAAATATTAAAAATACCAATAATCATAAAAATATAAAGTAAAAAAAAAAATTGAAATAAATTAAAAATGGTGTTCATACATGAAGAAAAATAATCACAAAACACTAACCGAATCTTCTTCTGTTTCTTTCGGCTGCTCCCGTTTAGGCCTCGCCGCAGCGGAGCAGCTGTCTCCATTTCTTACGGTCCTCTGCATCTTCCTGCTTCAAAACGAATACGCTTTTTAATAAAAACTAAACCATAATAATAATAATACTACTCATATTACCGGCGTGGTGCTTCACCCTCACGTTCTCAGCAGGTTCTGTTCGACCAGTTGTGAACAATTATTGTTCCAAAGGAGCCGCACGAGAACCTGGAAGGCTTTTAGAGCCGGAATACAAATAATTTAATAATTCTAACATACTTCATTAAGTTCCCATTTATAAGAGATCCCACATGAGAAACAGTAAATGAAACATTACAATCAGAAAATTTGGAAGATTGAATTTTTTATATATATATATATATATATAAAATCAATCACAAAAAATCAACTTTTGCAATGTTTAAAAAAACTAGCATCACAAAACACCAAACACCAGAAGGATCACTATTTAAGGAACATTTTATTATAATTTAGAAAATGTGCATTTCTTTTTGCAGCATTTAAAAACAGCCTCATAACTTTATTAACAAGCTTTCAAAGAACAACAGCCGCCGCCGTGTGTGGTCCTGCCTGCTGCTCCCTGCAGACTCTTAACACCGCTTTCTGTTCTCCGCGCGCGGCTTTACCTCTGATTCAGCAAATAAACATCTACAATGTCTTGTTAAAACCACTACATTCTGCGTCATTTTGCCTTTTTTAAACGTTAGCGGACATATTTAAAGGCTAACAGCTCATTTCAGGAAGCTGTCTAACGCACTCCATGACGTGTAAAAACGCGCCGATGACGTTAATTAAGAGACGCAATAGTGGCCTTCAAAATAAAAGTCCTGTAATTGTTTTTCGCTCACCTGTCAAAGTAATAAAAGTCGCGGTTTCGCTTTTACGTAAAATGCCCCGGTCTGTGTTAGATGGACTGGAACTTTTATTTATGGCATTTAGTAGACACTCTTACCCAGAGCAACTTCCATGTCCTAATTAAAGGGACTGGAGCAACCCAGGGTTAAGGGTCAGGGACCCAGCGGTGGTAGTGGTAGAGGTGGGACTCGAACCTGGGACCTCTTGATCCAGAGGTCCATAGGCTACTACCACTAGACCACCACAACCAGTGTCATAAAAAACATGGTACATGTTGTGGTTCCGGTATGGCAGATTGAGACCCCCCTCGTCCCGACCCACAGAGTGAAAAAGTGGGACGGTGTCATATTCAGATTCTAACTCGTGGAACATGATACCAGACAGGTGGAAGAGAGAACCTGAAAAACCTGTCCCTGTTCCCCAGCCCAACAGTTGTTTAGTGAAGGTTTTTTGGCGTGAAGTGTTCCTCTGGTATGCAAACTGAGTTTTTGTGCAACTTCCTCATTCACTGTGTTCTTAAAGGAACTTTTAGTTCTTCAGGAACAGGTTTTTTTTTAAATTTTTTTTTTTTACATTTACATTTATGGCATTTAGCAGACGCTCTTATCCAGAGCGACTTTCATGCCCTAATTACAGAAGATGTTGTGTTTTTGGACTGTATGTTGTTCTTTCTGCACTTGTGGTTCTGTGTCGTGTCCCATGTTGTCTAATGTGCAGCACCCTGATCCTGGAGGGCCGTAGTTTCACTTCACTGTGCACTGTGTACATGGGGGTCGCCGCACCGTGAGAAGGTCCTGGGTTGGATTCCCAGATGGGACAGTCAAGGTCCTTTCTCTGTGGAATATGTAATTTCTTTATGTTTTGCGCCATTGGACTATAAACCAACACCCCATCCCATTAGAGTGTCTTTGGTTCTACAAGCCTAGCATCATTAAAGAGTGAGAGCGGTCTATTAAAGAGTGGGGGGGTGGTGGTCTAGTTGAAGGGAACTTGCCAACCTGCCTATGGGCAAGACCCTGAACCCTGAGTGTCTCCAGGGGGGACTGTCCCTGTAATCAGGACATGGAAGTCGCTCTGGAGAAGAGCATCTGCTAAATGCCACAAATGTCTAATGGACAGTCCTGTGCAAAAGTCTTGAATTAACTTTTTACAGAATCACCTCGTTGAAGCAAAAATACCGCCAGACTGTCTGATCTTTGTCATGCTGCAAAGTGCCCAAAGATACAAGGTTCTAGATGAAGGGGTTCCACCCACTCAGCGTTCAGCATCAGCATTAAAGGAATCACCTGATCATCTGGAATCATCTGCACCTGGTTCTTCTCTGCTTCATGTCTTCAGTTAGACGCTTTGTTCTGCTTGAAGGTTCAGACGTAGATCACTGTGTGGATTAACCAACACAGAACTATCAAACTGCTCAGGTACAGAGACTGGACTGAACATGAGAGACAACAACACTGTCCTTCAGGAAGAGATCTGAATTGCTGTTCCAGAGGGAGTGTATGTGTCAATTTGGTAGCTTGAGGGTTAACAGCTTGATGACACAAAAAGAGGTAGAACCAGTTTCTGGCTTTACTAAAGTTGTTGTCTGTTGTAAAAAAACAAGAGGACAAGAAACAGTAGGACAGTAGGGATCGTCTCTCTGGGAGCGGATCTGCTCTATGGAGCCACAGAGCTGCTCTACAGGGATCACGTCGCTCGTTTCGAGGCTTTGGGATTTTATTTCATGCAGGAAAGAGAACAGTCGAGCTCACCTGGAAGTCATTTCTAGAGGTTTGTCACTTTTCTAGTTTGATGCTACTTTTGTAAAGAAACTTTTACTGTAAATAAATCAGTCACATTTTCTTGGAATACCTTTATAATTCACATCATATCATAAACAAAGGTGGATGATCTGCTGTGGTGATGAATCATTGAAGCAGTTGAAGGAAACGGAGGAGAAGAAGAAAAATTGCAAATTGTAGGTACAAATATCTGAAAGTGAAAGCCAAAGTGAAAGGTCCAGGTCCAGATTTGGGCATTCTGGTTTAAAACAACAGCGATTTCTATTTTTTTCTTCAGAAGATGCACACCATCTTCTCAAAATGAGGATTTTATTGCTGGGCAACAGAGCGGCAGGCAAGAGTTCATCAGTGTGGACCATCCTTGGTGGTGAAAGATCAAGTGAAAGGACTGCTCAGTTCGTGAAGCTCCAAGGAGAAGTAGAAGGAATTACGTTGACTGTGACTGAAGCTCCAGGATGGTGGAGGAATTACATGGTGAAGGACACGCCAAACCTAAACGCAGAGGAAATTGTTCTCAGTGCGTCTGATGGGCTCCATGTGGTGCTACTCGTCGTACGATTGGACACTCGATTCACAGAGACGTGCCGAAGAGCCCTGGAGCAACGTCAGCTTTTATTCCAGAACGAAAGCATATGGCTCCATTCTATGGTCCTATTTACCTTCGGAGACTGCCTCGGAGAGATGTCCATCGAGGAACACATCGAGAGCCAAGGGGACGCCCTCCAGTGGCTCGTGGAGAAATGTGAGAACAGATTCCACGTGTTTGACAACCAGAACAGGAAGGACACCAGGCAGGTGAAGGAACTGCTGGAGAAAGTTGAACTCATGATAATGGAAAATGGTGGACGTCATTTTGAGGTGGACTCTGAGTTTTTACATAGCTTGGTTGTCAAGAGGACAAAGGACAAAGCGAGAGTGGTGGAAAGGCTGATGGAGCACAAACAAGCTTTTGCAGGTCCAGCAGGTAAAGTGATATTTATCAGAAGAGCTTGCTTGCACAGGTTGTGTATTACCAGAGAACTGAACAAGCATTTTAGAGTCCATGACATTAAAAGGTTTTATTTAGTTTCATTCTGTTTTTAATACATACATTTATCCATTTTTTTCGAGTTAACTAAAAAAAGAAAAACACTGAAAAAATCAGATTATTCCAAAAATATGCAGCAATTTCTAGATTAGCAAAGAAAATATTATTCATTTCCTTAAATAATTTTAGTAGTAATAATTAGTTGTAATAATTTCACGTGTAACATCATAAATCCCCCGTGTCCTCCTCTGGACTTTGTTTCATTGTTGAAGTTCAGCATCATTGGTTTGTGTGTCCAATTACACAACAACTGTCCAGTGTTTTGGAGAAACAACCCTGACAAACATCAGAGGAGGACAAAGGGTGAAAGATCTGTTTTGCCTTCCCATGGGAGGGCTTTTAGGGTGTGATGACACATGAAAACAATGAACGCCTAGGCCTCAGATCCTGTGAACAATTTTATAATCCCTGAAAGGGTTTTATGTCGAAATGAAAATAGGTAGGTCCTGGACCTGAGCCTTGTGGGACACCCCAATATATAGCATGCTGCCCACAACATCTTTAAATTTGGGGTAAAGGGAGAAACATCTGGTATAAAGATGAAATTATGCGTTTAAGATAAAAGCTAGAACCTAATACTTGATGCTGTTGAGCATCTTTTTTATTCTGGATTCCTAAATGTTCTTTCTGAACACAAGCCAGAGAAGTAAAGTTCTCTGAAATCTCTTACAGCTCATACACAAGCAGAATTACGGATTTTGCTGACGGGACACAGGCATTCAGGAAAGAGTTCAGTAGGAAACATCATCCTGGGTGAAGAGGTCTTTGACTTAGGAAGAACATCAAAGTGTGTGATCAAAGATGGAAAAGTGGACGGGAGGCAGGTCACTGTGGTGGAAGCTCCAGGTTGGTGGAACAACTACTGCTTAAAGGACACGCCTGAGTTGAGTAAGCGAGAACTTTTGAGAAGTGCATCTTTATGTCATCCAGGACCTCACGCTTTGCTTCTGGTCTTGCGAGCCGACGGCTCTTTCACCCCCGAGAACAGAAGAGCCGTGCAGGAACACCTGGAGCTTTTTGGAGAGAAAGTCTGGGATTACACAATGGTGCTGTTCACCTATGGAGACTGGCTTGGTGAAACAACCATAGAGCAGCACATCGAAAGTGAAGGAGCTCTGCTCAGGTGGCTGGTGGAAAAGTGCAGGAACAGGTACCATGTTTTCGACAACAGCAACCTGGACGAACGGGTTCAGGTCACGGAGCTTCTACGAAAGATAGAAAGCATGACGGCTGGAAACGGCGGACATTACGAGGTCGACAGTGCGTCCATGGAAGAAAGGCGAATGCAGCAGAAGACAGACGAGGAACGTGCAAAGACGAGGACGTCAGTAGTGATGGAGAAGAGACAGACTCTTCAGCTGCTGTTGGGTAGGACTAATACTTTTACATGATTGGAAGATGTTCTGTCCTTTTGCAATGTTTCATTGAAGAAAAATGATGCAAAATAAAAATGAAAAATATAATTAAAATATCATATTTTCATTCATTTATAAACTTTGAAATGTATAAATAAAAAAAAAGAACTCTCTGGAACAGTTTGAAGGTGGGCAGACTACACCTTTATGCTTTATTGGTCTACTTTAAAACATTAGTCCACCCTCTTTCTCTTGGGACAACACAATTAAGGTACAAAACTGGACCTCGGGGACCATTTTGTCCCTCTGAGGGGACATTTACCTTAAACCATAAATGTACACAGCACATTATTTCTGACAGTAAATACATTTACATTTACATTTACGGCATTTAGCGGACGCTCTTATCCAGAGCGACTTCCATGTCCTAATTACAGGGACAATCCCCCTGGAGCAACTCCGGGTTAAGGGTCTTGCTCAGGGACCCAGTGGTGGTAGTGCCAGAGGTGGGATTTGAACCTGGGACCTCTTGAGCCATAGGTCTGTAGGCAAGTATCCTACCACTGGACCACCGCCACCCCATACTTCATTACACGACTACAGTTCTAACCAAGGTATTATGATTCTTCTCTTCTTCATCTTCTCTCCGCAGGAGATCTGCCCCGTTTCTCAGAGCTGAGGATCGTGATGTTTGGCAGCATGTTTTCTGGGAAGAGCTCTGCAGGAAACACCATCCTCGGCAGCGAGGAGTTTAGCCTACAGAGAATTTCCAAGTGCATGAAGCGGGAAGGCAAAGTGGGAACCAAACAGATGACTCTGGTAGAGGCTCCAGGCTGGATGTGTTCCTGCATGGGACAAATAGACAAATCTGTTGAAGAGGAGATCAGACAGAGTGTAATTTCATGTGCCCCGGGACCCCATGCTGTGCTCCTGGTTATACAGGCAGATACCTCCTTCACGGAGGACAAGAAGAGAATGCTGGAGCAACACCTCCAAGTTCTTGATGAGAGGGTTTGGAACTACACCATGGTGCTGTTCACTTGTGGAGACTGGCTTGGAGACTGGAGCATAGAGGAGCATATTGAGAGTGAAGGCAAGGCCCTCCAGTGGATTGTGGAGACGTGTCGGAATAGGTACCATGTTCTGAACAACAAGGACTCCGGTGATAGGTCTCAAGTCATGGAGCTCCTGGATAAGTTAGAAGAGATGGTAGCAGGAAATGGGGGGTATTTACTTGTACAAGTGCCCAAGCCTCCATTGCCCAAGTCCAGAAGGCAACGTGAGCCTTCAGATATTAAGACAAGCACAATGGGCGGTAGCCAATGTGATGAGAAGGACGAGAAAAAGATGGACATGTCTGGGATGGATGAACGAGAGGTCTCTGCTGAAGCCGACAGGGCAAAACATTGGAATATGTCTGACCCGCCCAGCCAAAGACGTAGTAGTCTACAGCACTCTCAGCCTACAAGTAAGATACGATTTTTCACTTCTTGGTGAGCTGCACCCTGATCAAGAAGCAGCATACAGAACCGAAATATTTAAAAATATGTTGCTGTTGGAATAAAAACTCCAAAGTAAAACACCGATTAGATCTTTGAGATGTTCGTTCAGAGATTGATGTGTTCTACAGAAACGTCAGAAGTCTTGAGAGTTGCTGAACGGAACCAGACATCTGAACGTCCCTCACTGACATGAAATGGTGGTGAAGATGCTGCCTGATGTTGGGACGTTGTTTTACAAGAGTTCCTGATGGAGAGATAACTGCAGGGCGATTCGAAAATGACTATATTAGAGTTTGAGACGTCTGGTTCCATTTGCCTCGGAACGTCTGAGACATTTCACGCCAGAGTCACTCTGGATGACTTGTTTACACTGAATTACATCTTTTCAAATTCTCTGTTCCATTAATAATGAAAGGACATTGGCTGTTGTTCCTCAAAATAAAAGGAGCCAAAAACAGGACGTGGGTTCTGAATAATAAATGAAAATCTCTCGCAGTTGTTTGGCTGATTCTCACAGATTGTGTTTTTTCTTTTCTCCACAGTGAGTCGAGATAATCAGTCTGACAACGGTTCAGACTACGGCTCTGAAGCTTCTATCACCAGATCTGAGTCGAATCTGCACGGGTTCCTAATGTCAATGGCCTCGTCTCTGAGCTCCGGGATCGGCTCTTTGAGAAACTTCAGCGCTCGAGGTTTCAAATCTCTGCGTGTCTTCAGGAAGAGACCCAAAACCGAGGAGGACGACGCCCGTGTAGAGATCCAGCAGGAAGGGAAACTGTTGCTGAAAGATCAAAATGAATCCAGAGACAAACAATGCGGGGTGTAACGTACTGATTAGCTTAGCATAATCCAAAGTAGCGGGACAGTTTTGGTCAAGACGAACAACTACAGACACAATCAGGATGATTTTCCTTAAATTCTCCCATTTCTGAGCTGCTCGTCCTGATTAGGGTCAAGGGTGGTGCTGGAGTCTATCAAAGCTCTCACAGGGCAAAAGGTGGTGACAACCTGGACAGGTCACAAACACCAAGGGGACAATTTAGTGTCTCCAATCCATCTGACGTGTCTTTGGAAGGTGGGAAGGATCTGGAGCAAACACAGACACGGGGAGAACCTGTCCACTCCAAGGAACTGAACCATCCCTCCTGGGAATCAAACCCAGGACCTTCTCCCTATGAGGCGACAGCGCCACGTACTGCACCACTGTCCTGCCTCAGGTTGATTTTTGATGAGCAAATAACAGAATGGGAAGGTTGTGGTTGGAAAAAGGACATAAGGTGACATTTGGACTGACATGAAGTCAAAGTGAAAAATGAAGGACTTTCTTTTTATCCTTTTTATCCAGTCAGTGTCTCCTACTGATCATTCATTCACAAAGAAGCTGCAGAACCTGCCAACATCTATATCTGAGGTTATATATATATATATAAATGGAAATGATTAACTTCATGCCTGTTTTTATTAATGTGATAAATGTGATCATGAATAAATGTAATTCTATATATGATATAACTGATACTGTGCAGAAGTCTGGAGCCACCCCTCATTTCTCCTGAAACACCGTTGTATGCCTGTGTGATGGCTGGCATACTGACTTATCTTTGGCATATTGAGTTGATGAAAACGGTCACTGTGAGGCTTAACTGACTAAAAATGATCCTCTGAATCTGCGCAGGTGCTGAAAATGAGAGCCAAAAACATTCCTTCAGGAACCCTAGAGAACTGTTCCTCAGCAATACCTTAAAAATACTAGAAAGTCTGGATCTTTGGAAGCAAAATATGAAAATATGAGAGGATCAACATTTTCACAAAACATACTTTCAGCTTTCTGTAGTTTGTTCAAAGTTCTTTTGCATCAATTCCTCATTAAAAATGTTCTTGGAGCTTGGAATAGATGTGCTTCTTGAAGGTGGAAAGGGACGCCCTGCTCTGGTAGTATTCATTCGTTCCACCATTGGGGAACTGAGAATAAGAACAGTGTGGACATCTGAGCGTGATCCTGGACTGCAATTCCATAGAGGAGCATAGAGAAGGAGAAGCTTTTCCATGTACAACTGCAAGAACATCAGTTGACATGTCCACAGTTTGAAGAGGAAGCAGAACACAACAATGGAGAACGCAATGGAACAGGAGAAATGTCAGTAGCTGTGAAAAAAGCCTGAATAATCAAGCCTGAATCCTGAGGGGAACCGGTTCAGGAACCCATTGCTGGTTGAACCACTGCTGGTAGAAAAGTGATCTCAGCGGTTCTTCTGCCTCCTCTTGTTCAGACAAGCAGTTGAAATCTGTGGTTTAAGATTTCAAATCAGGTCTGATTTCTCTGCATGTGGCTCAGATTTGGTTAGAAGTTCTTGATATCAGAATGTGTTTAGATGTTTAAACATAGTGTTGTGACGTTTGTAGAGAAACCACTGCAGCTTCGGTCTCACTTTCCTACAAAATAGAGAGAAAGGAGCCGTTTGACCCGTGACCCCAAATAAAGGCCCGGAAGCAGTTTGTGTAACTCGTAGCTCTGGGGAAGCGGTGCTCTAGTGTTTACGAGGTCTCAGGATCTGAAGGTTGTGGGTTTGAGTCCCAGATCACTAAGTTGCTCTGAGGTTCCCTTGAGCAAGGTACCGTTCCCTTCACTGCTCCTAGAGCACTTTCAATAGCTGCCCCCTGCAGCATGTGTGTGTGCGTGTAAAATACAGAGGTGCAATTTCATTGTGGTTCTCAGTGCGCTGTTTCGCAATGATGAGAATAGTCACTTTCACTTTCACTCTTGATCGTTTATTCATTTTTATCAGCAGTAGCAAATAGAATCACTGACACAATCGGGCATCGAAGAGGTCAGCGTTTAGGAGCGAGGGCAAGGGCAAAGGGGAGGCGAGCGACGGCTGGAGGGAGCTGGAGGGGGCTGGAGGGGGCAGATGGGCGGGATGTGGGGTAGAAGCTCAGTTGGCGGGGTGGAAAGCCCCTCTCTGGTGCCACTGCATGTCACGAATGCGTCTCACAGACTGGATCTGAGGCAGCTGAGCCCCAAACTCGGCGCATTCCTTATACTCTCCCTTCTCAAACAGGTACTGATACCCTCTGTAGCCTGGATACTGGTAGGCCACCCAGCTGTGAGCGACAGAAGGACAGATTTGAGAAGATGAGAAACGACTGAAACATACGAGGAAATAAAGCCTTTGACGGCGTACTAATATCGTAATGAATCTCAATCGTTCATTAATGTTCCAAATTATTCTGCAAAAAGTGTGAAAAGGAATGGACCTGTTCAGGCTCCGCCCACAAATGAGTTCTACTGTTAGGCTGGATAGACCGACATAATCCTACTAAAGTGAAAGTGACTATTATTCATTGTAAACACAGTGACACAACCAAACACACACACCGTCCAACAGGATCATATCCAGCACCCAGGGAGCAGTGATGGGGATGGTACCTTGATCAAGGGTACCTCAAGGCAACCTACTTATCCGGTATTTGAACCCATGACCTTCTGATCCCGGGGCCTCGTCCCTAATTGCTGGACCATTGCTGCCCCAAAGACGTGTCCTAAGAAAGCTCTTTAAAGGTGTGGCCTTTTTACCAAAAGCCTGAGCTGATGTTTAGTCCTAGGTTCCATTTTTAAAGGACACATTTGAAGGAAAATCACATTTTTTTTGTGAAGTCACACATTTCCTTCCTAGTGGCCTAGTGCACTACAGGTTACAAGTCTCCAGTATCAGAAGGTTGTGGGTTTGATTCCCAGACTGGTAGGTTGCACTGAGGAACCCTTGAGCAAGGTACCGTCCCTATGACTGCTCCTGGGGTGCTGGATAGGGCTGTCCCCTGCTGGGCGGTGTGTGGGTTTAATACAGAGGATGGTTCAGTGTGCTGTGCTCATTTGCCCATTCAGTCTCGGTTACTTTAACCCCGCCCCCTCACGTTAAGGTTATAAGGAGTGTGTTTCTGCCTGCAGGACCAATCAAAATTCACATATATCAGCCTTAAACTCCTTGTTTAACGCAAAGAGTTCTGAATGAACTAAAGGTAAATAAATGGACCTTTGATTCTCGCTTTAAACCAGGGATTAGTCACAAAAATTCACAAAAGTCGCAAAAGAGATTTGTCTGACCTGGCAACAGTTGCCAAACAGTGCAGTTATGGGCGGAGCTCAGATCGATCAGTTCCTTTGATTACATTTTTCTGCACTCACGTGCCGCTCTGCACTCGGACCGAGGAAACCTTCTCCTGGTAGCCGTGAGCGTGGAAGCTGGGCACGTCATCGTCCACGATCTCGATCTTCTTCCCTACGAAGTTGGGGTTCTCGTACAGCACGATCTTGTGCTCCTGGCTGTCCTGAAAAGTCAGCATGACTACAGGTAGAGGGAACGTACTGGAAGAGAAGCTGGTTCAGGGTGTTCAGACTGTTCTGGGGCATTAAGGCAGGAATGGCCCCCGTCCTGCTCCCCAGATGGTTCATATGGAGCGCAAGGCTTCACTATTATAATGTTATAAAGATACAATCTGTATAAAAGCCCAAACTGATCAGATGAAGCCCTTGAGCAGGAGAGATGCAGCAAAGTGTGGCCTCTGGTGGTGGAGGCCCTCAACAGCAGACTGTTTCAGTGAGGAATTCGACATTCAGGGCAGCTCTGTGGGTTTAGATCAGTGTGTGTGTGGGTGTGTGTGTGTGGGTGTGTGTGGGTGTGTGTGGGTGTGTGTGTGTGGGTGTGTGTGGGTGTGTGTGGGTGTGTGTCTGTGGGTGTGTGTGCTTTATTTACCACTTTAATGGGGCGGAAGGCGAAGAGGCACTCGCTGCGGCGGCTATTGGTCCAGGCATCCCAGCGAGGATACTGGCCCTTCTCAAACACAAACTGCTCCCCCTTACAGCCGGGCTGCTCATACCCCACCCACCTACACACACACACACACACACACACACACACACACACACACACACAGGCTCAGGGAATCTCACAACTCTCACTGAAAGCCATTGTTGCCCCTGTTCGCTCCTTTCTGTCTCTCTCTCTCTCTCTCTCTCTCTCTCGCTCTCTCTCTCCCTCTGTCTCTCTCTCTCTCTCTCTCTCTCTCTCTCCCTCTGTCTTTCTCCCTCTGTCTCTCTCTCTCTCTCTCTCTCTCCCTCTGTCTTTCTCCCTCTGTCTCTCTCTCTCTCTCTCATTCAGTCCTTCATACAGCCTGGCATCAACCTGCTCTTTCCTTCTCCAATAAATAATAAAAAATAAATAATAAATGATGCCCTCCCAACACACACACAGACACGTGCATGCACACACACACACACACACACACACACACACACACACACACACGCACTCACACACACGTGCACGCACACACACTCACGGTCCACACAGCACCAGTATCGAGCCCACTTTCTCCACGCCCGCCTCCTGGAGGTTGTTACAGGGCCCAGTCAGCTCATGGCAGCGACCTTGGAAGTTCTCCTGTTCATAGATTACCAGCTGAGGGAGAACCGGGGAGAACCAGGGAGAACCAGAGAGAATGGAAGAAAAGGATGATCAAGGTAAGGTAACAACAACAACAAAAATAATCACTAGAGCAAGAAGAAGAAGAAGAAACAGGCTCTACACAAAGTTGTTACTGTAATGTTCTTAATATTATCAAATAAAGTGTTTTTCACTGGAGGAGAAGCAGAACACGGCACATGTAAAAGATTACAGTTGAAATTGATGTGAAATTTAAATAAAGGAAAAAAGAAAGGAGAAGGAGAAGAGCTAGAAGTCTATTTCTACAAATTTTAATGATCTTTTTCGGGGGGCACCTTGAAAACACTGGATCCGGGCTGCTGTTGCTTGGTTGTAGGGTTTTGGTGATCAGTTGCCATAGTGAACCAGGATGGGTGTGACGAGCTGTGGGTGTTTTATCATTTCATCGAGAGAGAGAGAGAGAGAGAGAGAGAGAGAGAGAGAGAGAGAAATGAAACACATTAAACAGCACAACACAAAGTGTGTGTTGAAGTGGAGGGAAGAAACAGAACCAGGGTAATATGGACACACACAATGAAAAGAGGAATGGACGTGGGACGCCTTACCAGCTCCGCGGTGTGCCAGTCTGTCCCGGGTGGCACAGGGGGCTGAATATATACAGGCAGGCCAGGGGTGGAAACTCTGCCAAAAGCGCCAAAAGTCCCTCATAATCAGGTCCTAATAGGCTGCCTGTGTGTCCCCATGGGGGGGTCGAAGCTTTACAGGCCGACACACATTCACACACTCTCTCACTCCAACAGCCCCCCCCATCCCGGACCACCATCCCAACCACAACCCAAATCCCCTCCCCTTTTTGATGGCCCACAAAGTTATTTCATTAGTTGTCAATTTCGTCCAGCCGCTCTTTGTTCACGACTGCATGATTCAGCACAACCTGTGCCAAGAGTTCGGGACTTACAAAGAGACCCGAGCTGCAAAAACGGAGAGAGAGAGAGAGAGAGAGAGAGAGAGAGAGAGAGAGAGAGACAGAGAGAGGGAGTTAGTGCAGGTTTGGGGTAAAACTCGTCGATTTCTTTAATGTTTTGTCCAGAAATCAGACCCTCTCTGTCACATTAACACAGTTCCCAAATCTGCATTTAGTGCAAAAAGACAATCAAATCTGCCATAATCATCACTCCAGCACCAACATTTTGTCGTTTTGTTCTTTTTCTTCACCTCATTAGTTTTGCTATGTTGTTTCCTGTGTTATAAATGTGTTATTATCGCTTCACAGATCATTCAAATGAAAAGAACGCTCGTTATGAGTGCTGGGTTGCATTAAAAACCAACACGTGAAGAAGGAAGGTGAAGATTAGAGATCTGAAAGTTTGATCAGATCATCTAAACGTGAACAGCGTTTTCCCTCTGCTTTAGTTCCCCTTCTCACTTCACTCTTCCTCCCTCTTGCAGGAAAGAAGGAGGGATTAGAGCAGGTTTACAGTTCTTTGGTGAAGATGGATTTATTTTTTAGTTGTAGGATTGAAAGAGGACGGATTCTCCGCTTCTTCAGGGCCGAGCGGAGAGTTCAGTAATCAGGGACGTTGGTTTAAGGTTTTCTTTGATGAATGAACGAATGTTACAGCTTCAATTCGGACGCCTAATTTTTTTTTTTACAGCAAACAATTCTTCTTGAAACGGACCTTCCAGTGTCCGCTGCAGGGAACCTGTCCGGTGACTCGGTTAAGTTTTAACATCGATGCTAGTTTCCAAAATCATCCCTAAAAAATAAGACTGACATTTTGGAACTGAGCATGAATTTAAGAATTTTCTCTGCAGCTCGGAACATGTCCAGTAGGGGGCAACATTCGGCTGCGCATGAAAGTGAAAGTGACTACTCTTGTCATTGTGAAACGCAGAACGCAGTGAGACGCAACAAAATTACACCTCTGCATTTTACCCACTCCGTCCAGCAGGGGGCAGTGACAGTACCTTGCTCAAAGGTACCTCAGGGCAACCTGCTGGACTGTGATTCGAACACATTCGAGCACCATATGTTGCTGTAGAAGCCACGACTGTAGGCTTCACCGGAATAAAGCTTCCTTTTCTTTCCTTTTTCTTCAGGTTTGACTGATGATACGGATCCAGGTCCTCGTCAGATTGTACATGAAGCTGGGCTGCAGGTCAGGGGAAGTCAAGAAAAAGGAAAAGAAGTCAAAGTTTCTCTTTTCTTGAGCCTCTTTGCTTGGTGTTTCTCAGCCTTGGTTCTGCAGGAACCCTGCCTTCTTCACTAGAGGGATCTCCAACTCTACACTCCCACTTCACCACAGAGAATGGAAGTTACTGGGAACAGGTAAAATGCTGAAATGTGCAGGGCAGGGTGACGCCAGGGCTGAAAAAGCGAAAGCGAAAGTGACTAGTTGTCACTGTGAACACAGTGAGCCACAACCGAATACATCCTCTGTATTTAACACACGCACCGTGCAGCAGCGGGCAGACATATCCAGCACCCGGGGAGCAGTGATGGGGACGTATCGTGATCAAGCTCAATCCAAAATTTGAGCAAATCCGCTGGTCTGCTGGTTTTTTGTTATATGATCCGGTTTGCGTCGGGTTTCAATCTCAAAGCAAAGCCCAAATGTGGCCTCAGATACTAGTTCCAAAAATCTTTGTAAAAGTAAGAGATGTTTTAATGAACATGATTAACTTTTACTGCAGGCTGGACTTTAGAGTTCGGCGCCGCGTCTTAAACGTCTTATGTGTCTTCAACTGGAATATTATTATAATATTATTATAGAATATAGAATTGAACCATGTTTCACATTTATTAATCAGAGGCTGACTCCACAAGCCCTGCAAAAAGTGAAGGATTTCCATTGTTGTTTCATCAGAGTGTCCATAAAAACGGCTTTTAAAATGAAAAAAACCTTCATGTGACAAAGTGAAGTGCATTACTTTGGTTCATCTAAACACCAGCAGAAAGCCCTGAGGAATGTCTGTGGTTTGTCAGGACGCTCTCACCACACGGAGTAACATTTAGGAGTTGGTCTGAGGCTGATCTGCTCTGGACGGGCGTGGAGACTAGGATGGACACATCAAGGAGACAGTAAGACCACAGGGTGGCAGTAAAACGTCCAGACCGTGGGTGGAGACCTCACCTGGATCTCCGGATTCAGGAGATCAGGTTGGATTCCAGACACCATGCGTCCTTCATCTGAACAGCTGACAGTTTTAAACCAAACAGATGAAATTTCTGGTCTCATGATTCCAAATGTTTTCAAAATCTGAGTCAAATAACTAAAGCTGTGGCTGAAAATCATGATTAGAAAGCAGAAAAATAATTCTCTAATAGTTCTTCTTCATTATTCAGTGGATTTTTAGTGGCGTAAATAATAATCTAAAAAACACGTATATAAGTGAACATTAATTAGGATTCTCAGCTGCACAGCTGCAATAAAAAAAATGGAATATTTATAAATATAACTGCGATTACATCTCCCGTTTAGGGGCCGCCACAGCGCAGCATCCGTCTCCATTTCTTCGTGTACTCTGCATCTTCCTCCTTCAAACTGTCCAACTGCATGTCCTCTCTAACCACACCCATAAACCTCCTCTTTGGTCTTCCTCTTCTCCTCTTTTCTGGCAGCTCCAGCTTCAACATCATCCTCCTTGTCTCTTCTCTGGACATGTCCAAACCAACGCAACCTTGCTTCTCTAACTTGGTCTCCAAAATGTCTAACCTGAGCTGTCCCTCTAATATACTCATTTAATATACTCACAATATACTCAGAGCCTCTAACCTGTTTGTTGAGAAATTCTGACAGTGGATGAAGAGGCAAACACTAATCCTGACAAATATCATCACTTTAATTTCATTATATTAGACCTGATTGTCTCAGAAAGCTGCCTTTGAATTTGAGACCACAATTGTGCCTTCTAAAGTAACATATGGTGCACAAGCAGCTGCCTGTTCATTTGACCCCCTACTGGATATTTTCAGAACTACAATGTTGGAAATACTAAAAAGAGATTTAATTATAAAATGTCAATCTTTTTTTAAGGGGACGTGTGAAATACATACAAATATTTAAAGTCTGAAGAATTATATCCAGGTCAGCCCTAAGACTTTTATGAAAGCTAAAGTTTTACATATTTTCTTTTCTTCATATTTTATAATGTTTTATTTTCTTTTACTTAATGTTAGAATTTGAAACATTATTGATACATATTAGGTCGTAGGGTTAGTAGAGTGTAGACAGACTAATGTTTAGCACTGGGTTACGCTGAAGTTCCCTTGAGAAAGGAACCGTACCCATCACTGCTCACCGGATGCTAGATATGTCTGGCCCAAATGGTGTGTGTGGCTTAAATACAGGGGATGTGTTTTGTTGTATTTTGTTGTCTTCCACACACACATTCAGCATCAGCAGTGAATGAATCACCCGATCATCTGGAATCATCTGCTCCTGGTTCTTCACTGCTTCATGTCTCCAACACAGAACTATCAAACTGCTCAGGTACAGAGACTGGACTGAACATGAGAGACAACAACACTGTCCTTCAGGAAGATCTGGAGAACTGCTCAGGTACAGAGACTGGACTGAAAATGAGAGACAACAACACTGTCCTTCAGGAAGATCTGGAGAACTGTCCCTCAACAATAAAAACTCAAGGACGTCTGGAGGAGAAAGATGGAGAAATGGAGATTTTGAAACGGTCTGTATGTTTCATTATATTATTGCTTTGAGAGGCTTATTTGGTGTAAAAGGACACTTTCAAAAAAGGGAAGCAAATGGAGTTGCAAGGTTTCCACAAGACAGAAATGCTGAACTAATTCTGAGTGACTCACCCTGCGGTAACTGTACTGGCTCACACTGTCTTACATTACTGAGCTGACAACCTTCCAGCTCTCTCGTGGCATTCGGCAGAGCAAGCCTGGCGGTGGATGCAAGGGGGTGGTTGGTTGGTTGGGGGGTATTTTTTTGTTTATTTTGCAACCCCACAGATGGTGTCAGGATTTAAGGAGCCTGGGGCAGATCGACAGAAGCAGGAGGAGGTGGAGGAGGAGGAGGAGGAGGAGGAGGATGGGGGTGGGAAGCAAGACATGCAGAGCCGCTGCTCCTCTGTTGCTTCTCTTTCTGAAGAACTGAAAAGAAGTCTGGACGGCATTTTTAGGGACGCTTCTTGCTGTTGGAGAAACTGGGATGCTTCTTTGCGAACAATGTAGGATCTTTCTCAGGAACGTTCCAGCTCACTTTGATGGTTGAATGTATAGGTTCTCCCACGCAGAGGACGTCTGTGAGCCAAGGAATTCCAGGACTGCTGGTTAAAGCTTGTCGAGGTGGTGCCGTGTTTGATATCTAGTGTAAATGTTCCTCTGAGACTAACTGTGAGGACCTTTGACCAACATGAGAAGCACCCTTCACTTCTGATCGACCCCACAGGTGAAGAGTTTCGGTGAACAATGCTGTGGGGGGACGTGATCCTGCCCGTCCTGCTGCTGAGTGTGGGACTCAGCCAAGGGTTTCCTCAATACACCTACGACGACCTGGACGAGGACTTGGCCATGACCTTCGACTACTACAAGGATGAGGTGGATTACAGGAACGGGAGTGCGTGTGAGGAGTGTGTCCCGGAGCTTTGTCCCACCACCCAGGGCTGCAGAGCTGGACTGGTGCGAGACAGCTGTGGCTGCTGCTTCGAATGCGCAAACCTGGAGGGTCAGTCGTGTGACCTGGGCGACCGGAACGTCCACTACGGAGTGTGCGGAGAGGACATGGAGTGTAAGCTGGAGACTGGGCATGCGGAAGATGAAGACAAGGATGTCCCCGATGCCCAGTGTGTTTGTGTTTTTCAGGACCCGTTGTGTGGATCTGATGGCAGGACCTACATGAACCTCTGCAAGTTCAAAGAGGCAGCGTTCCTGAGTCCGGGACTCAACGTGAGCGACGGGCCCTGCAGGACAGGTAGGAGGGAGGTGTATTTAAAAAAACAGGTTCAAATGTAAAGCACCAATGTTCACAGACCCTCCAACTGGGTTAAGGTTAGGACGAGGACCAAAGTTAGATTAGGACCAGGGTTAGAATGAGACTAAATATAATGAATTTAGTAAAAGGTACTTACATTTTCCACTAAAAAGTTCAATAATTACTTTAGTGTGCTTTTATTTTCCTGTATCCATTTATTTTCATGTCCATTTACACCTTAAAAAAAAATTATATATTAAAAAAGTAACATCACTCCTTATAACTTCTTTAGGCGGGGCTCATTTTTATGCATTATGTGAATGTATCTGTCCGTGTGGCATCACAAAAATGTAAATAAAGTTCAAAACAGGTTTTTTTTAAGGAGCAATCAGTACATTTAGAAATGTCGACTGTTTTTTAAAACTAAGACGTTCATGTTTTAAAGAGGGAGGTTCGGTTTGACACAATAAAAGTCCTTTCAAATGCAAGGTGAGCTTCTCCAAATCACCTACAGGGGGCGAAACTTTGGGGTTGTAATAACTGTAAATGAATAATTATGTGACAAATGTTCACTTGTAGCCTTCAGAGGCAGGTGGGCTGGAGGAAATTAAAACATGAAGATCAGTTCCCCAAAAAGTTCCTCGCAGTGGAGGGTTAGACAGGAGAGAAGATGTTGCAGAAAGGCTACAGGAACTAATCTCCCTCCATTCTTCACTTTCCTTCATCTTTTACAGTTAAAACAAGTTCTGCAGAAGGCTGTTGAAAGTTCTTTGGTTCCAGTTCCTGCGTTAACTCTTGTTTCTTGGAGTCGATTTCCTGCCTTTAACTCACACTGAACTTCTTCTCCATGTTCTGTTTCTTGTATGTTTTCCACACGTTAAGTACTTCAGCAGATATTTTTTCTGGCAGACTCTCAGCGGTTCCTGGTATATCTCCAAGATCTTTCCTCTCTATACCAATCTTCCATCTAACCTTGTCCTACACTTCCATCCCTGAGTCAGACATGTCTTGGCTCCCTTTCTAAAGTATGTTCTCCTTTTGAGTTCCTCAGTTCCTCCAGTTTTTTTTTGAATGTCTTATAGC
>CM029373.1:406427-436427 GCA_017165825.1 Hepsetus odoe | reverse complement strand
CCCTGCTAGTCCTGCTTGGGCTGCCGGCAGAAAATGACTGACTGGCTGGGACTCTGAGTACATTCCTGTACTTTTTACTCTATGCTCTGAGTACATTCCTGTACTTTTTACTCTATACTCTGAGTACATTCCTGTACCTTTTACTCTATGCTTTGAGTACATTCCTGTACTTTTTACTCTATGCTCTGAGTACATTACTGTACTTTTTACGTTACACTCTCAGTACATTCCTGTACTTTTTACTCTGTACTCTCAGTACATTCCTGTACTTTTTACTTTATGCTCTGAGTACATTCCTGTACTTTTTACTCTATACTCTCAGTACATTCCTGTACTTTTTGCTTTACATGCTCAGTACATTCCTGTACTTTTTACTTTTATACTCTCAGTACATTCCTGTACTTTTTACTTTTATACTCTCAGTACATTCCTGTACTTTTTACTTTACACTCTTAGTACATTCCTACATGTTAACACTGTTAGATTAAGATTGAGATTTTGAATTGAATTGAAACATCATTACAAACAGCTTTGTTGGCTCCTCTTCTAGTTCACTTAGTCACTGTGTGTGTGTGTGTGTGTTTGTGTGTGTGTGTGTGTGTGTGTTTGCGTATGTGTGTGAGTGTGTGCGTATGTGTGTGTGTGTGTGTGTGTGTGTGTGCGTGTGTGTGCGTGTGTGTGTGTGTGTGTGCGTGTGTGTGCGTGTGTGTGCGTGTGTGTGTGTGCGTATGTGTGTGCGTGTGTGTGTGCGTGTGTGTGTGTGTGTGTGCGTACGTGTGTGTGTGAGTGTGAGTGTGTGTGTGTGTGCGTATGTGTGTGTGTGTGTGCATATGTGTGTGTGTGTGTGTGTGTGTGTGTGTGTGTGTGTGAGTGTGTGAGAGTGTGAGTGTGTGTGTGTCATGATGGAAACTTCACATTTGAAGAACAGGATGTGAATGCAGCAGTTGACCACAGAGCCGGCCCACTGACACCTCAAACCTCGAAATAGTGTCCTTGAGACAAATATACTCATCTGACCATCACACGGAGTGAACACACACTCCTTCGTCACTCAAACACTAATTTACACACGGTCAGCAATATTAGATGGACGGATAGACAGGATAAAAAAGATCAGCTTTATTAAAAGTCTCCATTTTAATAAAGCACTTGTGACCTCGGTCACAGCTCTGCTCTTGGTGTTTTCTCTGTTTTGTATTCGTGGCAGGTTGGAGTTCTGAAAGTGGCCACGTGAGGGCGCTGGCCAGAATGAAAACCCTGGGAGATGTTCAGGACTCTCTCCCTGCTCTGGAAGTCATCCTGGCCCATTCCCCCCCGCTCAGTTCTTTTAGAGTTTTTTTAGAGCTCTTTTGAATCTTGAGAAACCATAACAAGGGAAAGCAGCCTTTAAAGCCAGTTGTTTTGAGGTCTTCACAGTGAGAAGGTTGTGGGTTCGATTCTGAGTCGGGGTTCTTGTCTGTGAGGGTTTCCACCAGGAGCTCCATGAGTGTGTATGTCTGTGCTGTCTGACCATCATATGCCAAAGGCAGGACAGCAGGTGGAGAACAAGGTGCTCTCAGCAAGAAAGACTTTTACACAGAGGTTCGGTTCCCATTTGTGAGATAACTTTGGATCCATATGTAACAATCCGCCCCATTTGGGTTAAATATACTGGTAATCCACCAGTTTCTTATGACGAGTCTGAGATGGTGCACAAAAACATGTGCAAACTCAAGCACAAACCACACAGTACGAAGAGTGTAGCTCATCTGGGTTGCACAGGATGTACAAATGGCGGAACTTCGAGCTGCTGACGTCACGAGCAGAAGGAAAGAGCTCTTAAACCCGATAAAGGAAGCTATAAGCTGGACTCGCTGCAGAGAGAGCAGGGCGAGAGAAATGGACGATGACATTCGAAAACAGGGGATGCTGTATCTGCAGCAGCAGAGGTTTGGGAAGGTAAGGTCACCTGAGGTTGGCGCTTCTTGCTCTATCAGTTTAGATGGGTTGATGGCAGCCGTGAGGAGACTGTGGTGCTTAAGCAGGTGCTGTCGGGGCTTTTTGGGTTTTAGAATATTTGAGAGCGATTCTGGGTGAAGATGAGTCTAAAGGAGAAGGAAAACCAAAGAGCCATTTCTGGGGCGATGGTATTGGTGAAGAAGGTTTGGTTGCCTAAAAAGTATTAAGTGGTTCTCTAAAGTCCACTGACGGGTACTTTAGAACCATGGCAGCTCCTGCTGGGGAAAAAAATCAAGGTTGGACACGTGCATCTCCTTGTGGTTTTACACATTTTTTGTGTAGCTTCAATGAGACAGAAGGAGCCTGTAATTGGACGGTGTGAGACAGGTTTCACACCTGGACAAGTTATAGACTATAAGACACCCATTGACAGTTTCGAAGCCTCAACAGTCACATAAGCTGCTGATAGGACATTAATGCCATAAAGAACCGTAAAGAACCGTGGCGATTTAGGGTGCAGTACAAGAACGAAAGTGTAGAATGAATCAGGAACACAGTGATAATCAATCGTTGTGATGCTACCAGTCACACCAAAGGCTGGTGTTCAACTTAGGTCCATTTAAAACAAGATACCAAGCTAGTCGTTCATCACATACCAACAGAACGCTACTCAAGCCCAACAGAGAAGATCCACCATGAGGTGGAGTTGATCTTCAAGTATCTCGTTTCTTTTTGTCGTCGTTACAGTTGTGCTGCATTGATTTCCTATTTGCCCCGTCTTTACTCACCATTCCTCCTCTCGTCTTTTGCAGAAGTGGAAGAAGGTCTGGTCCATACTGTACTCTGAGAGCACCTGCTCCATCTCACGCCTGGAGTTTTTCGAGTGCAAAGACGGAAGCAGCGGAACGCTGGAGAAATCCAAATGCAAGCAGGAGAACAAAAAAGTAAGCGGAAATTAGTGCAGTGAGAAGGGTTGAAGGGTAAAGGGCACAAGTCAGGAGTGCCCACTATCTCCAGTCCTGTTTTCCTCACACCGTCTGAAGATGCCCAGCAGTGGCTTGAAGAGAAAAGCTTGGAAATCACCTCAGTGAAATCAGTGAAGGTGGAACAGCCCAGCTTTATTGACGTTTTGTTGGTTGGAAAAAAGTACAAACGTTCTACGAACTGGAAACTGAAGGATGGGGTTTTGCTGATGCAGGAACGTTCTAGCTTGACTCACCGTTCTTGTTTTTCTGCCACAAACTGGAGCACTCGTTTGAGAAACCTGCGTGTTAAAACGAAATGATTTAAGTGCATTTTCAAAAACTGGTTCCAAAAATGGCTAATGTGATCATGATCTTATCACACATTTTCAAATATAGTCTGAGTGGCTAATTTTTATCTAATCTCGGCACATAAAAGGATGTTCAATAGCAAACATGAAAATGGAAAAATGAACTGATTCATGAAGGGTGATCATAGTAAAGGATGAATTAGTGGCAGCTGTGAGAATAATAACAGGCTGGTTGTGGTGTAATGGAGGAAACTCTTGTTCTCTCTCCAGGTCATAAAGCTGAACGACTGTATCCGTGTGTCCGATGCCAACGTTGATGGCTGCCCCAAGGACTGCAAGACCTTCCTGGTGGAAACCACGGAGAAGATCTTTGTGTTTGCGGTGGAAGTGGCTGAGATGGAGGACTGGATGCAGAAACTGTGTGAAATTGCGTTTCCTGTACGTAAGAATCCGTTTCTGCTGCAGCAGATCGTGCAACATGTTTTTCAGGCTGCTACCGTGTCCCACTCATGGAGATGTTTAAGCGTAAAGGCACACAAATTAGGAAAAGGGCTCAGAAAAGGTCGGGTTTCTGCAGAAGATCTGCTTTACTTTGTGCTCCAAGGTGGAAAAACTAGTGTTCAAAAGTGAAGAGAGAGCGACTGTCTGGTGAACACACAGCGAACCACAACCAAACACATCCTTCGTATTTAACACACACACACACCCAGCACCCGGGGAGCAGTGATGGGGGCGGTACCTTGCTCCAGAGTAACTCAGGGCAACCTACCGGTCCGGGATTCGAACCTATGATTTTCTGATCCTCATCTCTTAACGCTAGACCACCACTGCCCCAGTTTTCATGGAACGAAACCCTAGAAGTAATGGATTCATGAAACTGAACGACTCTGCTGGTTGTGATTAAAAGGATAATTTATTTAGCTACATTTTTAAGGATTGCTGGATTTCTTAACGTCTTTAAGTCATTGCGCTTTTAAAGTGATGGACGTTTGCTGCTATTAAAATCAGGTTCTTTGACAAGTTCTCCATTTTGTTGCAATTAAGACCAGCGTTAAGACGCAGCAGTCCCCTCCGTCCAGTGGTCCTAGGGTTAGGCCTAGAATGTCCACGTGGGTGGGAGTGCAGACAGACGGGGACGGGGTGGACAGATGGATGGGGAAGGACATTTTTTATGGAGAAGGCAAAAGAACAAGAACTTATTTTCTACGCGTTTTAAATTCCGTTCATGACGACTTTAGTATTTTTTTTTTATTTTTTCAATTTTAATAATTATTTATAGAAAAGGAATTTCTGTTTTGCCTTGAGATTGCGTTTTTAGACATTTAAATTCAGATTCAAAATCTTTTCTATTCGTGAAGCAATCGAAAAGTAATCTGATTTGACTTTTTTAGATTCCATTGATTACTAATAACATTTTTTGGATTCAATGATTTTAATATTTGGGAAGCAATCTGAAATTAATCTAAAAGTAATCTTGATTACTTTAACTTTAATCCAATAGATGGCTAATTACAATAGATTAGTAATAAAAAGGTCACTGTAATCTGAATTCAGTAACGGATTACATTTCCGACCTGGCGAATATCAGCTGCCAGTCATTTATGTAAATAAAATAGAAATTTTATTTGAAATAATGAATAATTATCGCCTGAAGTCTCCAAGAACCTCTGAGCGAAAGTCCTTTCAGTGGACAGATCAGCAGCAGATCATTTTTCCATCGCTGCTCAAGCGTGACGGCCAATTCAAATTCGGAGTCTTACTTCTGCTTTTCACGGCCGCTGCTGGAATTGTGAGAACGCGGGTATTTTTGGCCGATGCAAAAACAAAGATCTGTCAGCGCGAGCCGAAGGTGAGGATTACATCACTCTATCGTCGCAGAGCCTCTCGAGGCCTGTCGAGAAACAAGACCACGTCTCTAAATAAACAAGCCGCAGGAGAAGGAAAGAGAAGCACTCTGACCTTTCAGAGTGACTCAGTGTGACCGGATGTTTTCTAAACGGCGCTGCTGGAAGCTGCAACGTTAAAATTTAGCCCAACATTAAAAACTCCGTGTACCTTAAGTCTGGTCAAAAACTAAAAAAGAGAGAATTATCAGAAAGAGTCCCGTCGTGCTCTTACTAACTGGTAATATAAACTGAACCAGTTCATTCAAACTGACCCAAAATGAACCAAACTATTCTGAATTTTAGTATAAATATTAATAAAAATCCGAAACCCTGCCGGGCGTGTCAAATCCAGCTCATCATGGTATCCTGTTCTCCTGAGTCTCAAAGCCCTCACGGTAGAGACTCTGCTGATGAGTTTCATGCTGAACAGGAAGGAAAGATTGATCTGAATGTTTCATGATATTGTTGATTCCAGTGACTCTCACCGAACCTCAAATCTCCTTCCTAAAACGTTCACACACGGGTCCCGTAAAGAGGACTGATCTGCAGCAGATATCTTCTCCCACTGACACTCATGTAGAAGAAAAGGGCAGGTTTACAGGATGGTACTGGGACCAGCTATGTTGTTCAGGTTGGAGACATTAGTGAGACCAGCTATATTATGTCAGTTGGAAACTTTTTGTATTGTTTGGGTTATTGTTTGCATTGTGTTTGGTCTGTGTTTGGTCAGTGTTTGGTCAGTGTTTGGTCTGTGTTTGGTCAGTATTTGGTCTGTGTTTGGTCAGTATTTGGTCTGTGTTTGGTCTGTGTTTGGTCAGTGTTTGCGTTGTGTTTGGTCAGTGTTTGATCAGTATTTAGTCTGTGTTTGGTCTGTGTTTGGTCAGTGTTTGGTCTGTGTTTGGTCAGTGTTTGGTCTGTGTTTGGTTTGTGTTTGGTCAGTATTTGGTCAGTGTTTGGTGAGTGTTTGGTCTGTGTTTGGTCTGTGTTTGGTCAGTATTTGGTCTGTGTTTGGTCAGTATTTGGTCTGTGTTTGGTCAGTGTTTGCGTTGTGTTTGGTCAGTGTTTGATCAGTATTTAGTCTGTGTTTGGTCTGTGTTTGGTCAGTGTTTGGTCTGTGTTTGGTCAGTGTTTGGTCTGTGTTTGGTTTGTGTTTGGTCAGTATTTGGTCAGTGTTTGGTCAGTGTTTGGTCTGTGTTTGGTCTGTGTTTGGTCAGTATTTGGTCAGTGTTTGGTCTGTATTTGGTCTGTGTTTGGTCTGTGTTTGGTCTGTGTTTGGTCAGTATTTGGTCAGTGTTTGGTCTGTGTTTGGTCTGTGTTTGGTTTCTTGTTATTTGGACTGTAACTCCTGAACACAACTCAAAGTGAATCTTTTGAGTTCCTTGAGGCTTTAATAGTCAATGAATTGAAAAATAATCCACCAGATGATAATCCCAGATGATAATCCCAGATGATAATCCCAGATGATAACTCCAGATGATAATCCCCCAGACAATAATCCCCCAGATGATAATCCCAGATGATAACTCCAGATGATAATCCCTCAGATGATAACTCCAGATTATAATCCCTCAGATGATAATCCTATATGATAATCCCCCAGACAATAATCCCCCAGATGATAATCCCAGATGATAACCCCCAGATGATAATCCCAGATGATAACCCCCAGATGATAATCCCAGTCATTCTGTATATTAATCGTGTGAGAAGTTTTACAAACTAAACTAGTGACTTCTGTAGAAAGTTACTGAAAATCTCTCAAGTCGTGGTTCTGTTTCCATGGAAACAAAAACCTTCACATATCCAAAATCTTCTTCTCCACTTCAGAATCCAAAAGCTGGTGGACTGAAGGTTTAGAATCGACAATTTCTGCCACTTTGTGCTTCAACAATCGGTGTTTTATGTCAAAAAAGAAAATCATCCCAGACACTGAACATGAACTGAGACAGCTGCTCAGATCTTCATCTGGTGGATTTATCGATACAACTAAAGATGCCCTGAAACTCTAGAGATAAATAAAGAAATATATGAATAAATATTCAGAATATATATCCAGTATATAATCAGGGCCTTTAGTGGTTTTTTTTCGACAGTCCTAATAGAAAAAAGTACTTAACGAGTATCTAACTGTGGTTGAAAACCTGTGCCTTCACTACGAAGCCCTGAGGTCTGGCGTTCATGGTGGTTTAGGGAATAAATTAGTGCACTTGTGGTTTTCATGCATGAAGTCTCGAGCTCTCTATTAAAGCTTCCCCACAAATCCTGTGAGAAACTACTTCTCACTCAACTGCTCCTTCCTGAGAGCTCTGTCTGCTGCACTTGTGACTTGGACACGTTTCCGAGCTGCTGCGTGTGTCGGCGTTCGGCCGTTTCAGAGTCTGAGCCGCTTGTTTGCGGTGAATTGACTGTAATTGACTGTTAATTAGTTTCTCCCACAGACTTCAATTAAACCCCACTCGGCCCCCAGTGCAGCCCCGTCCCATCCCCTGCCCCGGGAAGCCCTTTGTTTTTGTTTCCTCTACTTGAACACTTTAATCTACTCAACATGCCAAAGATAAGACCGTTCAAAACAGGAAGTAGTATTTTTCACACCTACAAGATGATTCTCCAGCAAAAGATATTTTAGAGGCTGAAGATATTTGCACAATGCTGTACATCTATATTTATATATAACTGGTCAACTGTACAAAAACTTTCCAATCATTTTAATAAGAGTCATTTTTAAATGTATATATTTAGAGTCATCCAATGGGAGACCTGCTTAGCTGTAAAAAGATCTCCATTAAAAGAAAAACAATAAATATTTTAAATGTATATTTAAATCCTTGCTTTTCTTCTTCTTCTTCTTCTTCTTCTTCTTCTTCTTCTTATTATTATTATTATTATTATTATTATTATGTCTCATATTTCATGTCTCATGTCTCATGTCTCATGTCTCATGTCCTCATGTCTCATGTTCTCATGTCTCCTGCAGATGAACTGGGCTGAAAGAGGTGCGACCCGTAAGAGCAGCCTGCAGACTGAATCTGAAGAGGTCACCATGGCGAACAATTCGCTGTACTCCGGCAGGGAACCCGGTAAGAACAGGTTCTTCTTCTTCAGACTCAAAGTTCACCACAGCCGGGACGAGGACGTCTCTGAGCTGAGGCGAGGAAATAAAGAGCAAACAGAAGTAGGATTAATTTCAGCTTCATCCAAATCCACCTTTAACGGTGAAAAAGCAGGTGAATCAGATGAATCAGTGTGAACCGAATCACGAACGTGGAGTCAGGAATCCAGCTCCTCACAGCCACTACAGACACAACACTTCAGGTTTACAGCAGCTACTGAATCATTCAAACTGATCCCTCATAGATACTGAACAATTCATAGTGGATACTGAATCATTCATAGTGGATACTGATTCATTCATAGTGGATACTGAATCATTCATAGTGGATACTGATTCATTCATAGTGGATACTGAATCATGCATAGTGGATACTGATTCATTCATAGAGGATACTGAATCATTCATAGTGGATACTGAATCATTCATAGTGGATACTGAATCATTCATAGTGGATACTGAATCATTCATAGTGGATACTGATTCATTCATAGTGGATACTGAATCATTCATAGTGGATACTGAATCATTCATAGTGGATACTGATTCATTCATAATGGATACTGAATCATTCATAGTGGATACTGATTCATTCATAATGGATACTGAATCATTCATAGTGGATACTGAATCATTCATAGTGGATACTGAATAAGTCAAACTGAATCAAAATAGATTTGATAAAGGAAATTGGTCAGTATATATTATTATATATCTGCCGCTTGTCCCAAGCGGGGTTGCGGGGGAGTGCTGGAGTCCATCCCAGCTCACACAGGGTGAAGGACGGGACACACCCTGGACAGGTCATAAAGGAAATGATCATTTGTGAATTGTGAAAAGCTTTGCATTAAATTACAAAGAAATGTAAATTAGAAGATTAACGTAAAGCACTCAAAAACAAACATACACAATACAAAGCTCACGATACACAATCCAAGCTTTTAAAGTGAAATCATAATATATATTTACTCATTTATATACACAGAGGCGTCAGAGTATACCTTTATACACACACACACACACACACACCCACACACCCACACACACACACACACAGCTCTTCTTCATTCCTCTGCTGCGTAGTGGAAAGTTGTGGCGTGTTTTCTTTTTCGCTTCTTTCGTTCTGTGGTGGAAGAAAAGATCACACTCGTCTCCTCTTTTTTACAGGCTGGTCTCTTATCAGCCGTAGTGACACTTCCTGCTGCCAGTGCCCGACGCGTCCTCTAGTATTAATATCAAACTGGGTACCGGACGAGAGCCCTCAGCTAAAGCCTGCTCTCTCGGTTCCTCTGGTTCCCTTAAGGTTCCAGCTGATCCAGCTGGGTGCTTCAGCGGGGCTTCAGGAGGAGCTGCTTTAGAGCTGGAGCGTGAGCTCAGACGTGAGGAAACAGAACGACCAGAGAGACACTGGTTCCAGTTAAAGCTCAGGATGGTTTTGTTTAGTTTTTCAGTGAAGGAAACAGAAAGGCCAGACTCAAGGGCACATCTGGACTGTTATCTAGAACCCAGGCGATGTATGTGACTCAGCTCCTTCCGTACCGTGAACGTAATGTGTTTATATCATTTTAGATCTGCATCGTGCAAAACTACTGACTAAACCATTATTACTGACTAAACCATTATTACTGACTAAACCATTACTACTGACTAAACCATTACTACTGACTATACCATTATTACTGACTAAACCATTACTACTGACTAAACCACTACTACTGACTAAACCATTACTACTGACTAAACTATTATTACTGACTAAACTATTATTACTGACTAAACCACTACTACTGACTAAACCATTATTACTGACTAAACCATTACTACTGACTAAACCACTACTACTGACTAAACCATTATTACTGACTAAACCACTACTACTGACTAAACCATTACTACTGACTAAACCATTATTACTGACTAAACCATTACTGCTGATTAAACCATTACTACTGACTAAACCATTACTACTGACTAAACCACTACTACTGACTAATCCATTACTACTGACTAATCCATTACTACTGACTAAACCAATACTACTGACTAAACCATTATTACTGACTAAACCACTACTACTGACTAAACCATTACTACTGACTAAACCATTACTACTGATTAAACCATTACTACTGATTAAACCATTACTACTGACTAAACCACTACTACTGACTAAACAATTACTACTGACTAAACCACTACTACTGACTAAACCATTATTACTGACTAAACCATTACTACTAGGATTATTTCTGACACTGGATTATTTCTGATACTGGATTGTTTCTGACACTGGATTATTTCTGATACTGAATAATTACTGATATGGGATTATTTCTGACACTGGATTATTTCTGACACTGGATTATTTCTGACACTGGATTATTTTTGATACTGGATTATTTTTGATACTGGATAATTTCTTATACTAGATCATTTGATACTGGATAATTTCTGATATGGGATTATTTTTGATACTGGATTATTTCTTATACTAGATCATTTCTGATACTGGATAATTTCTGATATGGGATTATTTTTGATACTGGATTATTTCTGACACTGAGTGAGAGTGGAATCATGAAGGACTGAGTGGTGTCTGCAGGCTTGTGCAGTCGGACGTTTGATGGCTCTGAGCAGATTAAGGGTTGGTTAGAGTTTGGTTTGGAGGTCGGTCAGGGTTTGTACAGATGCTGAAGATTGTGTGAATGTGTGGGCAGGCTGGGCATCAGCAGGGTTTAATCTTAAAGCTCAGTTCCATCAGTGCAGCACCACTGACCTCAAAAACATCTGGGGGTGAGATCTCAGTACCTGCCGTAAGATTTTCCAGAATACGCAGATAGGAGGTATTGCCATGACTTATGGTTACTATGAGGCAGAGTAGCCTGAACCCTCCCTCCAGTTAACGAGCTGCTCTGACGGCAGGAAGGTCAAATCTGAGCACAGCAGTAGTTCAGAAACAGAAAAAATTGGGGAAATTAGAATTTATGATCTTTATTGTGGAACAGCATGGACCTCGGCCCCCCATTTCCTTCCTTAGTCCAACACTTTTGTTAGAAATACCAAAATAACATGAGTTTTCTGCAGATGAAGCGTATTTAATGACACAAATGATATAATTACACAATTACAAAACGTCAGTGCTGCACATGACTGTAAGAGGTTTGCACATTTCTTCATTTTGACCTCAATTTCTGAGAAATTTGACTGTTTTTTTGTCAGTAATTTTTACTACGTGTTTGGATTATTGTTCTTAAAGTCCTGTTCTTTACCTTCCTGTGTCTGTCCAGAAAGGAGGACACATTTTAAGAATTAATGTTTTAAAGTAGAGCAGTAAAACAGAAACAGAAAGTCAGGAACCGCGTCAGTCCACCTTAAATAAACCCCTGCAGCGGAACTCGGTGGAGTTTTGTTCCTTAAATAAAGGTTACATAGCTGCTCTCACTACTGTCTCCGACCTGTATAACATAGCTGCTCTCACTACCGTCTCCGAACTGTATAACATAGCTGCTCTCACTACCGTCTCCGACCTGTATAACATATCTGCTCTCGCTACCGTCTCCGAACTGTATAACATATCTGCTCACTCTACCGTCTCCGAACTGTATAACATATCTGCTCGCCATCGCCTCTCACCTGTATAACATATCTGCTCACTACCGCCTCAACTGTAATATATCTGTTTCCACTCACTGCCTCCGATCGCATAACATAGCTGCTCATCACTGTCTCCGACCTGTATAATATATCTGCTCTCGCTACCGTCTCCGACCTGTATAACATAGCTGCTCTCACTACCGTCTCTGACCTGTATAACATAGCTGCTCTCACTACTGTCTCCGACCTGTATAACATATCTGCTCTCACTACTGTCTCCAACCTGTATAACATATCTGCTCTCGCTACCGTCTCCGATCTGGCAATATAGCTGTTTCTCACTACCGCCTCGACCTGTATAACATAGCTGTTTCACTTTACTGTCTCCCACCTGTATAACATATCTGCTCACTACTGTCTCCAACCTTGTATAATATATCTGCTCTCGCTACCGGCCTCCACTGTATAACAGCTGGGCCTCACTACTGCCTCGACTGTATAATATATCTGCTCGCTACTGCCTCCGAACTGTATAAATATAGCTACTCACTACCGTCTCCGACCTGTATAACATATCTGCTCTCACTACTGTCTCCGAACTGTATAACATAGCTGCTCTGCCACTGTCTCCGACCTGTATAACATAGCTGCTCTCACTACCGTCTCCAACCTGTATAACATAGCTGCTCTCGCTACCGTCTCCGACCTGTATAACATAGCTGCTCTCGCTACCGTCTCCGACCTGTATAACATAGCTGCTCTCGCTACCGTCTCCGACCTGCATAACATAGCTGCTCTCGCTACCGCCTCCAACCTGCATAAATATAGCTGGTCTCCACTACCGTCCCAAACCTGCAGGCACATAGCTGCTCTCGCTACCTTCTCCGACCTGTATAACATAGCTGCTCTCGCTACCGTCTCCGACCTGTATAACATAGCTGCTCGCTACCGTCTCCGACCTGTATAACATAGCTGCCTCGCCACCGCTCCAACCTGCAGGCACATAGCTGGTCTCACTACCGTCTCAAACCTGTATAACATAGCTGCTCTCAGCTACCGTCTCCGACCTGTATAACATAGCTGCTCTCACTACCGTCTCCAACCTGTATAACATAGCTGGTCTCACTACCGTCTCAAACCTGTATAAGATAGCTGCTCTCGCTACCGTCTCCGACCTGTATAACATAGCTGCTCTCGCTACCGTCTCCGACCTGCATAACATAGCTGCTCTCGCTACCGTCTCCAACCTGTATAACATAGCTGCTCGCCACTGCCCTCCAACCTGTATAACATAGCTGCTCTCACTACTGTCTCCAACCTGTATAACATAGCTGCTCTACCATCTCCGAACTGTATAACATAGCTGGTCTCACTACCGTCTCAAACCCGTATAACATAGCTGCTCTCGCTACCGTCTCCGACCTGTATAAATATAGCTGCTCTCGCTACCGCTCCCACCTGCACAACATAGCTGCCTCCTGCCACCGCTCCAACTCCATAAATATAGGCTGCTCTCTACCTACTGTTCCACCTGTATAATATAGCTGGTTTCCACTACTGTCTCCAACCTGTATAACATAGCTGTTTCGCCACTGCCTTCGACTCCATAATATAGCTGCTCACCACCGCCTCCGACCTGTATAAGGCAGCTGTTCTCACTACTGTCCCCGACCTGTATAATATAGCTGCTCTCGCATCGTCTCACCTGTGGAATATAGTTGCTCGCCACTGTCCCGACCTGCATAGCTGCCTCGCCACTGCCCCAACCTACAATATAGCTGGCTCTCGCCACTGCCTCCAACCTATATAACATAGCTGCTCTCACCACCATCTCCCACCTGTATAACATATAGCTGCTCACACTGGGTTCCAACTCCATAAATATAGCTGCTCGGGCCACTGCCTCTCGACCTGTGCATAACATAGCTGCTGTTCTACCACCGCCTCCACTCCGTATAACATAGCCAGTTCTCACTACTGTCTCCAACCTGTATAACATAGCTGCTCTCGCTACTGTCTCCAAACTGTATAACATAGCTGGTCTCACTACTGTCTCCAAACTGTATAACATAGCTGCTCTCACTACCGTTTCCAAACTGTATAACATAGCTGGTCCTCACTACCACCTCCAACCTGTGGCAACATAGATGCTCTTGCTACCGTCTCCGACCTGTATAACATAGCTGCTCTCACTACTGTCTCCGACCTGTATAACATATCTGCTCTCGCTACCGTCTCCGACCTGTATAACATAGCTGCTCTCACTACTGCCTCCCAACCTGTGTATAACATAGCTGGTCTCACTACCGTCTCCGACCTGTATAACATAGATGCTCTTGCTACCGTCTCCGACCTGTATAACATAGCTGCTCTCGCTACTGTCTCCAACTCATAAATATATCTGCTCTCGCTACTGCCTCCCACCTGTATAACATAGCTGCTCACTACCGCTCCTCCCGAACTGTATAACATAGCTGTTTCCACTACTGTCTCCAACCCATAACATAGCTGCTCTCACCACCATCTCCCACCTGTATAACATAGCTGGTCCTTTACTACCGCTCAAACCTGTATAAGAGGAAGGCTGTTTCCGCCACTGGCCCTCCACCTGTATAACATAGCTGCTCTCGCTACCGTCTCCAACCTGTATAACATATCTGCTCTCACTACCGTCTCCGACCTGTATAACACAGCTGCTCTCACTACTGTCTCCAACCTGTATAACATAGCTGCTCTCGCTACCATCTCCGAACTGTATAACATAGATGCTCTTGCTACCGTCTCCGACCTGTATAATATAGCTGGTCCTACCAATACCCCAAACCTGTATATAACATACTTTCTGCTCTCTAACACTCCAACTGTGGCAACATAGCGCTGCTCCCGCCACCGCCTCCGACCTGTATAACACATCTGCTCTCGCTACCGTCTCCGAACTGTATAACATAGCTGCTCTCGCTACCGTCTCTGACCTGTATATCATAGCTTATCTCGCTACCGTCTGGACCTGTATATCATAGCTGCTCTCACTACCGTCTCTGACCTGTATATCATAGCTTATCTCGCTACCGTCTCTGACCTGTATATCATAGCTGCTCTCACTACCGCCTCTGACCTATAATATAGCTGCTCACTACCGCCTCTGACTCTATATCATAGTTTTTCTCGCTACTGCCTCCAACTTGTATAACATAGATGGTCTCACTACTGTCTCCAAACCATATAACATAGCTGCTCTCACTACCGTCTCAAACCTGTATAAACATAGCTGCCTCCTACCACTGCCTCAAACCTCAGGCAACTAGCTGGTGTCACTACTGGCCCTGGGTGCCTGTGATAACCTAGCTGTTGTAATGACTCGTCCTGTGGACCTTCCCCTCCCTCTGTGCTGACTTCCAGTGATTTCCACGCCCAGTAAAGGGCCCTCATGATTCGCTGTTTGTGAGCGCTTAGAAGCCTAGCAGCAGGGGACTGGAGCCCAGAAAACGGATCAGAACCGTTCAAACACTAAAGCGAGGACAGAACCCGAGACCCTGGGAGGCCGTGAACCCTGCCAGGCTCAGATCGAGCGGTTGGCGTCACAGTTACTCGCCTCGGTGCCGCAGGATTTCTCCACAACTTCCTGAACGCTGCGCTCACCTGCTGCAGACAGAACGAGAGAGAAGAACAAAGAGGAGGAGGCTCTTCATCTCCTCGGCTCTTACTGATCAACTGGATTTGTGTAAACTTCTGCTGCCGAGTTTAGTGAGATGTTCCTCCTGTTTACACTTTCATCCAGACGCTCCCGCTGATCTTTACCTCATTCTGTGACCAAAAACAGGTTTTTATTGAAGCAATCGAATAAACAAGAAGTAAAACGATCAAACAGCCAATCAAACGGCAGAGAACGACCTTTAAAAGAGAAGGTCAAACTCTGCAGAAACGTAAGGAGCAGCAGCCTGGGGAAGTCTAGGTGAAGAACTGCAGCTGAGAGAGAGAGAGAGAGAAAGGAGGTGGGTGGCAAAGATAAAGTAAAAAGGGGGGTGTGAAAGAAAGGGGGAGAAAGAGAGAATGCAGACTGAGATGAAAAATAAAGCGATACAGAGAGAAAGAGAGAGGCAGAGAAAAATACAGAAAGAGGGGAGAAAAAAGGGAGAAAAATAGAAGGCAGAGAAAGAGATGAAAAAGGAAGAGATGGAGAGAGAGAGCGAGAGAGAGACAGCAAAAGAGAGAGGTATGAGAAAGGAGAGCGAGACTATAAGAGAGAAATGAGAGAAATGAAGTGAGACGAAAAGAGAAAAGGAGGGAGTGAAAGACTGGGAGTAAGAGAAAGAGTGACAGAGAAAGAAGGGAGAGAGAATGAGAGAGAGGCAGTGAAAGAAAGAAAATGAGTGAGAGAGCTATAAATGGCATCTCTTTCTTCCTCTCTTCTCTTCCTTCTTTGCCTTTCTCTCTTTTCTTCTCTCCTCCTTCTTGGCCCATGTTACTTTCTTTATCACCCTCTCCTCCACTTCTCTCCTGCTCACTTCTATGTTTCTACAGTTTTTCTGTCCCCCTCTATTTATCGGTTCCATCAATTTATGCCTCTTCATTTCCACTCCTCTTTCCCCTCCTCTCTTTCTCTCGTTCTCCTCTCTGCCTCTGTTGGTTCTCAGCAGAAGGAACCGTGTTCTTTTCTGTGTGGAGTGAAGGAGTGTTTGTGGTGGAGCTGAAAACAGAAGCTCCTATTTCAGTTCCGTAACGACGACTTCCTCTTCTGTAGTGCGGCTTCCACAGTCACCATCCTCCTGACCACATCCTCGCTCTCTTCTCTCCTCCCTCTCTCCCCTCCTCTCTCTCTCTCTCTCTCTCCTCTCTCTCCCCTCTCTCCTCTCTCTCTCTCTCTCTCTCTGTCCCCTCTCTCTCTCTCTCTCTCTCTCTCTCTCTCAAGGGTTCTCTCTCTCTCTCTCCCCTCTCTCTCTCTCTCTCTGGGTCTCCTCTCTCTCTCTCTCTCTCTCTCTCTCTCTCTGTCTCTCTCTCTGCCCTCTCTCTCTCCTCCCCCCTCTCTCTCTCTCTGCTCTCTCTCTCTCTCTCTCTGCCCTCTCTCTCTCTGCCCTCTCTCTCTCTCTGCTCCCCTCTCTCTCTCTGCCCTCTCTCTCTCTGTCTCTCTCTCTGTCTCTCTGTCTCTCTCTCTCTCTCTGTCTCTCTCACCTCTCTGTCTCTCTCTCGCCTCTCTCTCTCTCTCTGCCCTCTCTCTCTCTCTCTCTCTCTCTCTCTGCCCTCTCTCTGTCTCTCTCTCTCTCTCTCTCTCTCTGCCCTCTCTCTCTGTCTCTCTCTCTCTCTCTCTGCCTCTCTCTCTCTCTCTCTCTCTCTGTCTCTCTCTCTGTCTCTCTGTCTCTCTCTCTCTCTCTTCTGCCCTCTCTGTCTCTCTCTCTTGTCTTCTCTGTCTCTCTCTCTCTCTCTGTCTCTCTCTGTCTCTCTCTCTCTCTCTCTCTCTCTCTCTCTCTCTCCTGTCTCTCTGCCTGCCTCTTCTGTCTTCTCTCTCTGCCCTCTTCTCTGTCTCTCTCTCTCTCTCTCTCTGTCTTCTCTCTCTCTCTCTCGCTCTCTCTCTCTCTCTCTTCTCTCTCTGTCTCTCTCTCTGCCCTTCTCTCTCTCTCTCGCTCTCTCTCTCTCTCTCTCTCTGTCTCTCTCTCTCTCTCTGTCTCTCTCTCTCTCTCTCTCTCTGTCTCTCTCTGTCTCTCTTATTATCTGTGCACCGTCTGGCCTCTAAATTATTTGTGTTATTATTTGTTTGTTTGTTTGTTTTTGAAACTCTTTGAAAGTGGACACTGTGTTAATTAACAGTCTGACTTTTGCTTCTTGGTCTGCCCTGTCTGTGGTTCTGAGTGAGTACTGCTGTAGTGCCCGGATCCTGAGGTCAAATGGTTTTTAAAAGCCGAATTATAGACACATCAGGCTGAGGTTTCACACTAAAGACAAACGGCAGCAGCATGAGCAGGAAGTCAGTGTCCCACTTCCTGCACAACAGCCAATAAATGAATATGTAAATGTGTTCTTCCACCTTCCACCATGTTCCACCTTAAAAACTGCCACGAGGCTTATACATATACATATACTCTAAACTAATACTGTATTACACATTACTAATGTTCCACCTTAAATACTGCAGCGAAGCTAGCTAAATATGGATTTTCCGCCTTAAATACTGTTCTTCCACCTTAAATACGGCAGTGAAGCTAGCTAAATATGGATTTTCCATCTTAAATACTGTTGTTCCACCTTAAATACTGCAGTGAAGCTAGCTAAATATGGATTTTCCATCTTAAATACTGTTGTTCCACCTTAAATACGGCAGTGAAGCTAGCTAAATATGGATTTTCCATCTTAAATACTGTTGTTCCACCTTAAATACTGCAGTGAAGCTAGCTAAATATGGATCCTCCCCCTTAAACAGTGTAGAGAAGTATGAAATATGGATTGTTCCACCTTAAGTGCTGCATTGAAGGCTGCTTAAATCTACAGTGAGGTCCGTATATATCTGGACACGGACACTAGTTGTGTTTTTGAACCTGTTTACTGAAACATCCAGTTAAAGTTCTATGATGGACGTGGACATCATGTGTGGACGCTCATTTGAAGTTCTCCACATTCAGACCGGAGGGTTTAGGAGCTCCAGCTCCTTCACATGTGCCACCATCTTTATAAAGGGGCCAAAAGTAATTGGACAAGGCTCGAAGGCTGTTTCATGGGCAGGTGTGGCCGAGTCAGTCACCTGATCTGAACCCAGTGGAGCAGCGTTTCACCTGAAGACCAAACTTCAGACAGAACGTCCCACAAACACACAGCAGCCGAGAGCCGCTGCAGTGAAGCTGGCAGAGCAGGAAACAGGAGGAACCGGCATCTGGAGACGTCCATGAGCTCAGGACTTCAGACTGTCAGTCCAGCAAAGGGTTTTACACCAAGTGTTAGAGAGGAACATTTTATTTTCAGATATTTCATTGGTCCAATTACTTTTGAGCCCCTGAAATGAAGGGATTGTGTTAAAGTGCTTCGGTTCTTCATGTTTTTATACAACCTTTTTTCTTTAAACAATCTTTTTTCATTTAAAACCCACTGTAACGTACAGAACCAACGGCAGAACAAAGTTGTCTCTGTCCAAATATTTATGGACCTTACTGTAGATGCTCCACCTTAAATACACACACACACACACACACACACACACACACACACACACACACACACGCACAAACACACAGACACACTATTTAGCCTCACTGTAGTATTTAAGGAGGAACATCAGTATTTAAGCTGGCTGCACTACTATATTTAAGGTGGAACCTCAGTATTTAAGCTGGCTTCACTACTATATTTAAGATGGAACCTCAGTATTTAAGCTGGCCTAACTGCATCACTGAAGACAGATTTTCAGTATTTGCACTGGTTTCACTGCGGTATTTAAGGTGGCCCATCTTCATGTTCTTGTGGCCTCGGTTGGTCGCAGTGGGTTTGGTTTGGTTTTGTCGTCTTCATCACGGTCTTGCTGTAAAACATTTTCGTTAGGAGGATTGTTATTTATGAGACACCTTGTTGCGGTTTTTGTCTTTTAAAGTGGCTGGTTTTGGTTGCCAGGTTACGGATGAGGTGGAGTGATACTGAAAGAGATTTGGTTCGAGCTGTGACTGCGTGATCATTGTAGTGAATGATTATAAATAACTGATTGTTAACTGATTCATTAATTAACTAATTATTTGAGCTTATTTCACGAAATCTTAAATGTAAATGTTGCCTATTTTTTCATAATATAATCAAAAGCCAGTTCTAGCATCAGTACTTAAGGTGGAATATCAGAATTTAAACAGTCCGGCGTAACTGCGCTGTTTAAGGTGCAACATCCTTTAGAACTTTAGCTAACTTCATTGCATTGTTGAAGATTCAAGAAGATATAAAGATTGTTTTTAAGGTGGATCATCAGTGTTTAGGCTAGTTTCACTGCAAACAGGAAGATCTGGAGAACTGCTCAGGTACAGAGACTGGACTGAACATGAGAGACAACAACACTGTCCTTCAGGAAGATCTTCTCTACATGTCAGCAAACCAGCAAGAACATTTGAAACTAAAGTATCTTTCTCGCCGTAGTGTCGTCGAGCATGAAGGACTTCAAGGTGACGATAAGACGGACGGACGCTGCGGAAAGGTGTGGCCTGAGGGGGTTGTTCTTGTTACGGACGGACTTCGACAGCCTCCTTCTGAAAGAGCCGAAAACAGGAGAAGTGATTTACACCTGGCCATATCGCTACCTTCGGCGATTCGGGCGGGACAAGGTAGGACCCACCACGATCCAGAAAATGAGCTCTGCGCTCAGTTCTGATTGGACTGCATAAATTAAAATTCTTAATTTTTAAATTTTGTGTTGTTTCTAAAACAGGCAACGTTCTCCTTTGAGGCTGGGAGAAGGTGCGACTCAGGGGAAGGTAACTTTGAATTCGACACGAAGCAAGGCAACGCCATCTTCCAGTACGTGGAGTCTGCCATCAACCAGCAGAGGGCTGGGTTCTCACAAAGACAAGGATCTTATGGTACTCTTGATCGAGAGCCTGCACTCCAGGCCTCCAAGTCCACCCCACCCACAGATGGAAGTCCTGTTTACAGCATGTTGACTGAAGGGGGGATGAAGGAGTTACCCAAGCAACCGTCGCCCCATCGCAGCAGACTGGAAACCCCAACGGATAAGCACCTGACTGGGGTCAAGAGCCTGAACCTGGATGCTAGGCCTCCACCACGCAAGAACCAGGTCAAAAACTTCCGAAGCTGTCCCTTGACCAACAAGGAAGACGAAACGTACTCTCATGTCCTGGTGCCCGGCCCAGGCCGAGAGGGCGAGCAAGAGGAGAAAAACCGGAGGCAAGGTCCTGCCGAAGACCCAGAGTATTCACTTCCGTTTGACAGCATCACTAAGAACGTCATGGTGGACATCCTGGCAGCATCGCACCTGCTGCCGAGCGTGGTGGAGCCTTGTTCGAGAGATAAACAGCGAGCCGGTCAGGACAAGGCGGAACCCCTTTACGACAGCATAGACGAATCCGCCATCACATCGACGTTCTCCCGTCGAGCCAAGAGGCATCCAAGCTCGTACCGAGTGTCGGAACACATTTACGACGAACCCGAGGGCTGCGCCATGATGGCTAGAGCTCCCACGTCAGTGTACGATGATCCCGAGGAGGTCAAAGGCAATGCCTGGCAGACACTAGGAACTGAACCGAGTGGCCATGAGTACCCCTATAACTCACAGGTAGACGACTATGCTGTTCCCAGGCCTCCGAGGAGGGCTTTGAATGCAGAGCAGGAGCAAGAGGATCACCAGGAGGACTGTTCGCCGTATGATAATGTGATACTAAAATTAAAAAGCAGTAATATCGAATAGCTTTGCTTCTTGGACTCCTTGATTAGGACGATTGGACTTGTTTAGACAAGGGGACTTTAATGCACATCCTTCATGAAGCCAAGGGACGATAAATACTGCTGGGCATTGAACCAAAGCGTCTCGCAGCCATAAAAGCATGTATTAAAGTTGAAAAATCTAGTGTATATGAAACCTGTTCTGTACTGCACTGTGCAAAAGTCTTGAGCCCCACATTTTTTCATGTTTTTCTTCCAAAGTTCTAGAATGTCTTGTAGTTTTAATGTTGTTGAGGGACAGTTCTCCAGATCTTCCTGAAGGACAAAGTTATTGTCTCTCATTTTTAGTGCAGTCCCTTTACCTGGGTAGTTTCAGAGACAGAAGCAGTGTGGGATTGTCTCCACAGAGAACGGAAAGCGAAGAAGTGCTTTGAGATGTCCTTCAAGAAGCTTGGAGAACTGCTCCTGACTTAAAGAAAGGAACTGGTCTAAGAGGGTTGAGGCTGTGCTGAAGAATAACGGTGGTGGTGGTGAATATGGACTTTAAAGCTGGTTAGAATGAAACTCTGTGTTGAGACTGGAGTTATGTGTGTTTGTACACAAATCACTGAACTACTGTGTCATTCTCTGAAGTGAGAGATGGCTTGAGACCTTTCACACGTTCCACTATACTTTCTACTGTAACCAAAGCACACAGTCATTTTTTCCATTCTGATGAAATGATTCAGGGCCACCTTTAAAATGAAAGAGGTGCTCGCTGCAGGTACGGCTGGGCTGAAACCACCGTGACCTTCTGCAGTGCCTACAAAGTCACAAAAGATTTCATCTGCTGGCCTGTAATTTGGTTTTGAAAGTAACCCCCAGCTCTAATAGCCGCTCTCTCGCCCGATTTCCGTGTTATTGTGAAGGGAGCTCACAGGTAATTAAAGCCTCTCACCTCGTCTTCAACAAATGGCTGATTTCCATCAGTTCTTTATCAGTGCCAGAAGGGAGTTTCACGTTGTGTGGTGCTGTAATTATTCAGCACATACTGCTACTTTGTTTACAGGACCTCGGGAGTGAGAGAAAGGAGAATCTGGGACAGGCCGAACCCCACCCGCCATGTGACCCACCAAAATGATTGAGTTTTACAGTGTCTGGAAACAAACTATTAAATAAATTAAACCTGAATCCACCCTGAGATTGTGTTTCTAGGAAGTAATTGTTTTGGGGGGGCACAAATTTCTGCTCAGCAGGAAGAGAGCCGGAGAGAATCAGTGTGTCCCAGCGACGTCCTGGAAGATCCATATATGTGTGGTCTCGACGTTATGAAGGATGGAGTGGGCCAAGAAACCAAACGTTAAATGATGAAACATCGCTTCTGTTGCCTAGCAACTTCACCAGCTGCAGCGGCAACTATTAAACTAGTTATTAACACTTACTAAATCAAAATACAGAGACAGACGTTTTAGGCTTTGATAGTCTTTAATTCTATTAATATGGAGTGAGATTCAGTTCACTTTCCTGTACTTTTTACTTTACACTCTCAGTACATTCCTGTACTTTTTAATCTCAGTACATTCCTGTACTTTTTACTTTACACTCTCAGTACATTCCTGTACTTTTTACTTTACACTCTCAGTACATTCCTGTACTTTTACTTTACACTCTCAGTACATTCCTGTACTTTTTACTCTCAGTACATTCCTGTACTTTTACTTTACACTCTCAGTACATTCCTGTACTTTTACTTTACACTCTCAGTACACTCTCTAAATTACAGCAGATGAATCTGTTCTGCTGCTGGAGGAAGGGACGGACATGTTTGCTTCCTTTGGTTTTCATCATAAATAAAATATAACAAACTGTGGTAGTTCATTGTGCTGACAGCCATTTAGGTTACATAAGAAAACCCAAATGACTGTATGTGTGTGTGTGTGCGTGTGTGTGTGTGTGTGTGTGTGTGTGTGTGATAGGAAATGGTGCAGGCTGGAAATGTGCCCCCTGCGATTCCTGACTGGTGTCAGATGTGTGTTTCCTTTGCTTTACACCTTCATCTGGGCCAAACCTCTGTGCCCTACTTCCGCACTGCTCCACTGCAGGCCGAGCACCACTAGGGGGCACTGTTCCCCCTCTGTAGAATGGCTGGTCCGTCTCGGCCCACATTGTGTGAAGCACGGCTTGTTTGGAAAACCTTTTTAACGACATGAATCCACATGCTGTTCGTGGTGACTGGTAATCACAGAGACTCACTGTATATCCAGCCTCCTTTTACAGCATGGAGGAGAAATGGAATATATTAGTGGAGCCTCATTCACAAGTTTAAACTCTTGGGCAAAGATCAAATATGCACCCCAGACCTCTTCACCCAGACAATTACCCAGCATGCCCTGCTTGAGTGATATTTCAGCAGCAAGAGAGGGATTTTTGGCCAAAATATCACTTAAAAATGAAGGATCCTATTGGCATTTTCCAAATGTCCTGCTCTATATCACCAGTGCCCACCTTGCAGGTGGATATTTTCCCCCAGACAGTAATGTTCTAGCTAATCATGGTCATCATGGATAAGGTTCCATGTGAAGGGTTCCTCAGCAGAATGGTTCTCAGACCTAATCTCTGTTAACCACTCCTCTATCACATGGCTTCAGCACCTGTTCACTGACTTCAAATACACATGCGTTCTAGGTCAAAAGGTTCTTCAGTCATCATGGGTGCCTGGTAAAGGATGGGTGTAGGGGGTTCCTCAGCAGAGTGCTTCTTCAGTCTAACCTCTATCAGCCACTCCTGTAATGCGTGGCTTACCGCCTGTCCCTTGACTTGACTTAAGTCTGATGGTTCTCCAGTTGTTCTGCGGAGGTCAAGGTCGAGTG
The DNA here is from genome assembly GCA_017165825.1 of Hepsetus odoe. Classification (NCBI taxonomy): domain Eukaryota; kingdom Metazoa; phylum Chordata; class Actinopteri; order Characiformes; family Hepsetidae; genus Hepsetus; species Hepsetus odoe. Next base: position 412,421 of record CM029373.1, on the reverse strand, counting down.
TGAGAAGTTCCTTAGCAGGGTGGTTCTTAAGATTAGCTACTCCTCTGTTATATGACTTCACTACATGTCCATTTACTTTAAGTAAACATGTGTTCTAAGATCGAAGGTTCTCCAGTTGTCCTGGCAAACCTGGCTAGGTTTGATTATTGAGGGTTCCTCAGTGGAGGCGTTCTGTTCTCTAAAGGTTCTCCATGGAAGAGGACTTTGCCCTACAGATGGAGCAGACTGAGTTTTCAGACTGATAGAACACTTCTTTGAAGAGCTCCTTTGAGGGCATTAGTTGCTCCTGATTGCTCCGCTTCCCTGATTTGGACCGAAGTTCTGAAGCCAAACTCTTGGACCGCGTCTCTGAGCTCGACGTCCAGGATGACATAATCTTCTCTCAATGCCTTTAATGGCTTCAATCAGAGAATTAATTTCTTGCAGGCGGCGGACAGCTGCTCTGCATCAAGGTGCATACGATCCTGATTCAGAAAAACGGCCCGAATCCATCTGAGGTTTAGCTTTCTGCGTTTTGATTTATTCTATTTTTCGGAGAAATTGCTGCTTTCAGTTTGCTTTTCCTTCGATGCATTCGCTTTCGAGCAGCATTTACTGACTGAAAAACGCAAAGATCCAGTAACTCACTCTGGTGGCCAGATCAGGTCGAGAACGAATGAATAATTGAGGAAGCTCGTAAACTTGAGGGGTCTGTGTGCAGGTCAAGGTTTTTTAGAACCACAGGACTTTACAGAACTGAACTTTTTTTGAGATGCTAAAAAATTCATAGTGGATAATTCAGTGTGGACACTGAATGAATTACCGAAAACTGAATAATGGATAATCGAAACTGGTCCTAGGATCGGTAGGTTGCCCTGAGGTACCCTTGAGCAAGGTTCCGTTCCCATCACTGCTCCTTGGGCGCTTTCAGTAGCTGCCCCCTGCTGCACGGTGTGTGTGGGTGAAAAGCAGAAGTGTCATGTCGTCGTGTCTCACTGTGCGCTGTTTCACAAGGACAAGAATAGTCACTTTCACTTTAAACAGAATAATTCATAGTGTATGGAGAATCATTTTTAGCAGATACCGCAAAATCCATACTGGGTGTTGAACGGCTCATAGAGGATAATACAGTTTTTTCTTATTTAATACTGAACATTTATAGTAGATACTGACAAAGTCGCAGTAGTTATGAAATTATTCATATCAGATACTCAATAAATTGTAGTTAATGAATAATTCATACTAGATACCGATTAATTAATAGTAGATACGGATTAATTAATAGTGGATATTGAATAATTCATAGTAGATACAGAATAACTCATAGTAGATATGCGTCATCCATTCTGTTCGAGAAAGGAGAGTTAAAAGACGTGTTAAAGACTGGATCACGTGTGAGATGTTTCCACTGCCGTGACCAAAACAAGCCCTTTGCTGTTTCAGTGTCTGCTTTCTCGTCAGCTCTGAACTCGATCTGCTCCGTGGAGACCACAGCCTGAAAACATCATGAAAAAACACACTCATAAATTCAATCGTTTCTTTACTGCCGGTCGGGATAACGGGCCGCGTCAAAGGGAGGAGATGCTTAATGAGAGACAGAATATTCCAGAGGATGACTGAGGATCCTTCTGTGTCCGACGTCTGAGAGCAGGGCTTGGGGTCCAGGCTGCCTTTGGCGTGATTGATAAAAGAGCAGGATCTCGTCCTGATTAGCTGTGATCACATATTTAGTGCGTGTTGTGCTTTAGAGGAAGGTTTTCAAGCCACGTTGCCTCTTAACGTTGATGCTTCCACTTAGATGCAATTGTGTTGGATCAATAAATACATGTAGATTTGTAGTGTTCGATGTCTCGGGGTGGTTAATTGGTTCCAGTGGATCCAATTTGGTAGCCGAGCATCCTAATGAAAAGCGAGCATCTAATGGAATAGATACTTAAACAGCTGCCTGCTGCCCCGCGAGGAGCACTGCCATTAAAATTCAGCTTTTCCAAATTGATCAGGCCAATTACAGCATCTAAAGACTTCTTTAGATGCACGGGAGGTGCTTTCCGTGACCCTGACAGTGTCTATCGATCACTTTTTCCTTTTCGGAGGGCGAGAGAACCCGTTCGCCGGACGGTGGAGACGCCCATACATCTACAAGACACCTCGGGTTCTGGGGCGAGCCTCTTTTTTGATATTTCAATCTGGCTCCCGACGGCTGAAGTGTCTTCAGGAAAGCAGGAGGGACGATCCGTCTTTGCCTCCAACAGGCATGACAGTTTCGCTTATGGCATTTCAAGGTGCTTCCGTGTCCTCCCTCTAGAACACAGGGACGGAGGAACAACAACGAGAAGAGGGTCCCACGTTTGGAAACAGAATGAAACAGTTGTAGTGTCATTTACAGAATGATTCTTCACCCTTGGACAAGCTGGGGCTTAGACATGTGGTTCTAGATTCAAAATAACTTGCACAGCTCCTTTGCTTTGGACATGCGGTTCTAGATTGAACAAACTGGCCTTTTATTTTCTCCTGCGTGAGAATTTGGAGTCGACTAAAGTTGAGAAAGCCCTCGTTTTTGGAATAATCTGAGCCCAAAGTGAGAGGAATCGCTGAGACCCAGAGAAGATCCAACATAAAACCAACTACATGACTTGTCCAGCGAGAGAGAGAGAGAGAGAGAGAGAGAGAGAGAGAGAGAGAGAGAGAGAGAGTCTTTGCTGGTGAATAATAAACAGTTCTATTAGCCTGTGGTTAAGCAGCACATGTTAATCTGGGGGTGCCAATTTCTGCACGGCTAGATGTTAAAAAAAAGTGAAAGTGACAACCCTTGTCATTGCGAGGTCACAGCACACCACACAGTGAACCACAACGAAATTGGACCTCTGCATTTAACCCATGCACACTCAAACACCGTGCAGCAGTGGGCAGCTATTGAAAGCGTCCGGGGAGCAGTGACGGGGACGGCACCTTGCTCAAGGGTACCTCAGGGCAACCTATTGGGAAGGGGTTCGAACCCCCGATCCTCTGATCATGCGGCCAACGCCCCTAACCACTAGGCCACCGCTGCCCCTAAACTCATACACACACGTGCAGCAGTGGGCAGCTATTGAAAGCGCCCAGGGAGCAGTGATGGGGACGGTACCTTGCTCAAGGGTACCTCAGGGCAACTCACTGGGGAGGGAATCAAACCCACAATCTACCGATCCGGTTCAACTCCCTAACCACTAGGCCACCGCTGCCCCCAGTTTAAACCTCAGATCTTTCTGAGTCCAACCTGATTTAGTCTCAGCTGATCAGAGAAACCCACCAACTGGTAAGTTGTTGAGAAAACAGGAGAACCTTCGTTAGTTTTTGACCAACGTGCCTCTCGCTGGACGATCGATGTCTCCTGGAGCTTCAGAATTCAGAGCCACTTAAAGTTTGTTTTCGGGACAAAACGCGGCCCATAAACACGCTCGGTTTAACACCCCGTTTGATGGCATGGAAGCATTCGAGCGCATATTTTTACAGCATCGTAAAGCATTTAACGAGAGTGCAGCCTGTCGGCGGAGTGAGATTACAAGTCAGCCAGGCTTCGCCGTGGCTCTTAATAGCAGGAAGTTCTTCAGTAATTAGCCTGCTCGACGGCCCCGAAGGAGCCCCTGACTGATAACGCAGCAAAGTTACGCTTGATTTGCTGACGCGAGTGGGACGATGACGAACGACGGGAGAAATAACTTGGGTGCATCGTCACTACTGTCCAGAAGGGGGCGCCGGTCCGGTGCGATCGTATCCCTTTCAGACCTTTTGGAGACGAACCCCAATGCCGATTATCTTCCGTGATCCATTTCTCAGACGCTCGTTGTTTGCAGGGTTGTTAGCCACCACGGAGGCTGAGACCGTGGACCAATCAGAGCCCGAGTTGAGAGGGTGTGGCTCAGATCTCTGAATGTCATACGACCTCCGTTCTCCACAGAAGTGCTTAAAGTGACGCCGCCTTCTTTGGATTCCTTTCGTTAAGACTTTGTCTCAAATTAAAATGAGCACCAGAGCGAGAACGGGCTTTAATCTCAGGACCACTAGCTCCAGTGGAGAAGGGGTAGCAGGGTGTTCGAGGACTCAGAAGGGCCTCGTTCTCCTGGAAGAACACGGCGGCGCTGCTTTAACAAATCTGAGGGCAAAGTTAACTTTTGGGTGAAATTTGTTTGACCTGCAACCCCACCGATGGAGAACCAGGACTCAGTGCCACCTGTTGAGTCTGCTGAAGCAGCAGGCGTCCGCTTTTTATTCTCCATTTTAATCAGGTTCCTCCCCCAGAATCAGAAAGCAGCTGAATGGATGGATGGGATGAGTCTGCTAGGAGACAACAGAGGATGAAAAGGGAGAGAGAAATGAGGGAGGAGAGGGAGAGGATGTGAAAGAGACGCGACAGCCTCCCTCCCCCCTGGGGCTCGTCATCATAAACACGGAACAGGTGTAGCGTCACACCTGCTGTCTGTGTGCCGCCTGATCCCCCCGTCAAGCCCGGCGTCACCGGAATGCCAAACGAATCCTTTTATCCGTGAGTTATTGCCTGGAATAACTCTCATCACTGGGCTGAAAAAAGTGATGCATCTGTTTGAAAGTCGGTCACGCAGGAGCACAATTTACACCTTTATGGGCGAAACTGAGGCGGCCGTTCGGACACGAGCCTGATTAATCAAACGAGCAAAAATAGTCAATAAAAACAAACATGTCCGAATATCTGCTTCCTTCTTTTCAGCAATTAAAACCAGTATTAGATGGGTTGGGCATGGTAGTGACACCTGCTATGTTATACGGGTGAGAGACGGTAGTGAGACTAGCTATGTTATAGAGGTGAGAGATGGTAGTGACACCTGCTATGTTATATAGGTGAGAGACGGTAGTGAGACCAGCTATGTTATATGGGTTGGCGATGGTAGTGAGACCGTCTATGTTATACGGGTTGGAGACGATAGTGAGACCAGCTACATTATATAGGTGGCCTAGCGGTGGCCTAGTGGAATCGGCCACAGGATCGGAAGATTGTGGGTTCAGACCCCTTACCAGTAGGTTGCCCTGAGATACCCTTGAGCAAGGAACCTTCCCCGTCACTGCTCCCTGGGAGCTTTCATAGCTGCCCCCTGCTGCACGGCGTGTGCAAGGCTTAAATGCAGAGTGCAGTTTCATTGTGGTTCACCGTGTGTTGTCACAATGACAAGAATAGTCACAATTAAATAAAAATGTAATTAAATTAATATGTTAAACAGGTAATAGACGGTAGTGAGACTAGCTATGTTATAGAGGTGAGAGATGGTAGTGACATGTGCTATGTTATAGAGGTGAGAGACAGTAGTCGGACCAGCTATGTTATGCAAGTTGGAGACGATAGTGAGACCAGCTATGTTATAAGGGTTGGAGACAGTTATGAAAAGACAGGAACTGGAGGCATCAGAGTTAAAGAGGCTGAGATTTGCCTTGAGTGGGACGAGGATGGACGGGACAGGGCAGCGGTGACCTAGTAGTTAGGGACTAGCCCCCAGGATCAGAAGGTCATGGATTCGAATCCCAGACCAGGCTGAGGTACCCTTGAGCATGGTACCGATTCCATCGTTATGGTTCACTGTGTGCTGTGCTTCACAATGAAAAGAATAGCCACTTTCACTTTCACTGGGAATGAATTTGTTAGGGGGACAGCTCAGGTTCAGGGACAAAGCGAGAGAAGCGAGACTGTGTTGGTTTGGACATGTCCAGAGGAGAGACGAGGAGAATGTTGTTGAAGATGGAGCTGCAAGGACAGAGGGGAAGAGGAAGGACAAGGTTTATGGATGGGGTGAGAGAGGACATGCAGTGTGAAAGAAGAAGATGCAGAGGACAGGAAGACATGGAGAGGGACGATCCGTTGTGGTGAGGCCTAACAGGAACAGTAAACAACATTATCGGTACGTTATTTGGATTAATTTATGTTTTTTTTCTTCAATTCCAGTTTAATGTGATGAGATGATGGTATAAGCGTGTATTTCTCTGGAATGATCACGGTGTAAACTGGGTCCC
>CM029373.1:393927-403927 GCA_017165825.1 Hepsetus odoe | reverse complement strand
GGTTTACTAAACATCTTCTGGATCTGTTTAAACTCCATCCTACAAGCTGCTTCTCCTTCTCCTCCACAATGCTCCTCTAAGGAACACTGTCTGACATCACCATCCCTTCAAACAAGGCTATTTTAGTCCACATCGTTCTCAGTTCCTGGATGAGGAAACGAGCTCCGTAATAGATCATTCTGTCCTTATATTACCTTCACGAAGCTCTCTCCTCTGTTCCTGTTCCATTACCTCAACACCTCTCTCCTCAGATGCAGGCGTCTCATAAAGAAGTCAACTCTGAAGTGGATACAGATGAGAGTGCTGCAACAGCCCCTGTGTAGCCCCTGTCGTCTTCTTGTTGTGGCTGATAAAGACAAAGTGGGTCCCGAGTCCAGCATGGTAGCCATCTTCACTCAGGTGCCTGTTCTTCAGCAACAACTCCCAAAAGTCTTGCTCACTACTTGTGGTGGAAAATTGCTCAACAGAGGTGATGGGAGTCTCTAAGAATCTCAGTCCTTACAAGGAAAGATCTGACCAGGCTGAAAGAAAATTTCCTTCTTAACGCCAGAAAACACAACCTAAAGTCTCCTAATGTTCATCCTTCTCTGTCCCTACTTCTGCTCCAATCGCCTTCAGTCTTCCAATCCTGGACATTTGTCTTTTGCCCTGTCCCAGTCCAAGCTATCTGCATCTTTCCATGCCTGCTTCCCTGTCCAGTCGCAGGTCCTCTCCAGTCTTTCGCGTCCTCTGTCCAGACCCACGTTTAGTCTTCAGACTAGTCATCTCTGTCTTTTTGTTCGTCCCCTTCCTTCACTCTGCTGAAGGTCGCTGTTTTGTCTCTATTGCTTCTCTTTCATTAGCGTCCCCGTTTGCGTATAGATTGTTTCGACCTTGTTTTCTTTGTTCGTTAAAGTATTTTGTCTTTTTTTTAAATAACGTTTCTTCCTGCAGGTTCGCTCCAGTACCTCTCCTTTGTGTCCACATCCTTGAGAATCGGCAAGCTGGATTTCGAGACTCTCGCCATGATTCTTGTACTCCGATGATGCTAACGTGGAGGAAGGATTCCTCCGTGGAGGATTTCTGGATCTCCTCTGAGTCTCCTTTTTGGGAATCTTCATGCATACAATAGAGGATGAATAGAAATGGAAATCCAGGCAGCTGGAAGGAAATAAGCGGTAAGACGTGTGATAGAGAGAGGGAAAGAGTGAGAGAAGAGATGGAGGAGGTGTTGATTGTGAGCAGAAGGGAGAGAGAAGAGAGAATGTGTTGTGGGTGGGAGATTTGTAAAGAAGTGCTTGAAGGAAGACCCTTTCTAAACTACACCTACAGAGAACAGCGTAACTACAGAAAGGCCGGCGACCGATTTAGCGCTCGGGAAGAAAACCAGCGGACGTGGAAGAGCAGCGAGTTTGAAGGGCTGATGATGAAACGGTGGAGAAAAATAACTAGAGAACAGGTTCTTCCTTAAGCGGGAGTGCAGACGTGGTCTGGTGTTTAGGGACTAGGCCCCAGTTTCTGGATCTTGTGGGCTTGAATCCTGAACCAGTAAGTTGCTCTGAGGTTCCCCCTTGGAGCTCCAAAGTGCAGAAGGACAGCAAATGGGGAGAAAGTGTAGGTCAGACTGGAGACATCACGTGGACAACTAGAGAATAAGATACATGGAAAGGTGTAAAGACCATCTGAGAAGGCTAATCTTTCTTCTGAGCAGGGTGTGATACTTTTTTCCTCCCGTTGAGTCTTGGTTCCTCTCAGTGCTTTTTTCTCCTGCTCTTAGTGAATTTCCCGTTTGGTTCCCCTGCTCTTCTGCACCTTCTTGATTCCTCTGTTCCTCTTTTTGAGCCTCAATTCCTGTTTCTCCTTTTGAGTCTTGGTTCCTCTGTTCTTCCTTTTGAGTCTTGGTTCCTCTGTTCCCCCTTTTAGTCTTGGATTCTCCTGTTACCTCCTGTTTCCAATCCACCCAGTTTCCTCCTATTTACTCCTGTTGAGTCTTGGTTCCTCTGTTTCTCCTGTTGAGTCTTGGTTCCTCTGTTACTCCTGTTGAGTCTTGGTTCCTCTCAGTGCTTTTTTCTTCTGCTATTAGAAGCTTTCCCTTTTGGTTCCCCTGCTCTTCTGCACCTTCTGGGTTTCTCTGTTCCTCTTTTTAAGCCTCAGTTCCTGTTTCTCCTTTTGAGCTTTGGTTCCTCTGTTCCTCCTTTTAGACCTCAGTTCCTGTTTCTTTTTGAGTCTTGGTTCTTCTGTTCCTTGTTTTGAGTCTTGGTTCCTCTGTTCCTCCTTTAGAGTCATGGCTCTTCTGTTCCTCCTTTGGGCCTCAGTTTCTGTTTCTCCTTTTGGGTCTCGGTTCCTCTGATCCATCTTTTGAGTCTTGGTTCCTCCGTTTCTCTGTCTTGGTCTCAGTTTCTCTGTTCTTACTTTTGCATCTCAGCTCTTCTGCTTCTCTTTTTGACTCTTGGCTCCTCTGGGCAGTCCTTCCATCTGCTTTCAAAAAAGTTACTCTTTTCATGTTTAGCTTCCTCTCTGTGGTTCCTCGTCCTCTTGTGGGGTTGTTTCCTGGACACCGTCTCCCTCAGTGACGCTTATTAGGGAGCTGCATCTGCATGTCTGGAGAGGCTGCCCTGGGACCGCGTGTTTTGCAGGAAGCAGAATGCGGAGAAAATTGAACCGAATTGAAACTGCGATTGGCTCCGAGCGGCTGCGCTGGAGCAGGCGGCCTTCAGAACAACTCCATCACCGCTGAGTGACCGTTCCTCAATAATGGATGGCATCTGCATTAAGATTCCCACCGCACTTCAGATCTTGTGACAGAACCCACATCTCCACACTCCGGCGCGACAGGAATGCGCTGCTGCCTGTGCCGAGGTGGGTGGTTTCTGCACGCTCGGCGTGGTTTTGGCAGAGATCCGGCGCTGCTCCTTGTTCACGGCTGTTTAAAATTTCATTGCCTTGTCGCCTTGAGTAACACAGAACAGGAGGGTAATGAGGACATGAGGGAGGCTGTATTGATTCACTCCCTCTCTCTATCTCTCTCTCCGGTCCGTTGTCAATCATTTATCCTGAGACGTGCGCCAAGTTCCACGGCCGAGACCCGTCGCTGAGGCTGAATGCCTCTGCCTGTACCTGTTAGCTTATTAAGCTATTAATATAATGCAGTTAATGGAGTCAAGCTAGTGCCAGTTAATCACTGCAGCTGCACTAATTGAGGCAGCGGTGTGTGTGTGTGTGTGTGTGTGTGCGTGTGTGTGTGTGTGTGTGTGTGTGTGTGTGTGTGTGGGTTTATGCTTTATGAATTCACATTTACAGGCACTTTCAAACGTACAGTATGTTATTTCCGCATTATGTAAATGAGTTCATGAATTATGCATGACTGCGTGTTTGTACAGTTAAAAAAATCAGCTCCTGTTAGTAAACAACCTTTAGATCATATAAAGTGAAAGTGACTATTCGTAAACCAAACACATCCTCTGTATTTAACACAAGCACACACACACACCCTCCAGCGGGGGCAGACATATCCAGCACCCGGGGAGCAGTGATGGGGACGGTACCTTGATCAAGGGAGCATCAGGGCAAACCTGCTGATTTAGGATTTGAACAAAGAGAGTTTCATTCTGAGCAGCTTTAAAGTCGAAATTAACTACCGCCACCGTTATTCTTCAGCACAGCCTCAACTCTCTTAGCCTGGCATTCTCGTTTATTATTTTATGTTAGATATAATCAGATGGGCTTAATTATTTTAAGGGAATAAACATAAACACAACTCCTTACAGTGTATGAACACAAGCCTGCAAGTGTGTTTATTTTCCCAATGTGTGTGTGTGTGTGTGTGTGTGTGTGTGTGTGATGGAACAGTGAGCTTCCCCGACTCGCTCCTCCTGCAGTAATTTGAGTCAGCGCTGACACTCGGGGCCGTTCAAAGACTTCCTCGGACGTTCATGAAGAATTCATGTTGGCAGAAAAAGGAAAAAGAAAAAGGCGTAATGAAGTTGTGACCGGGCCAAACGAGCGTGCGAGGGCACCGGAGTCGGAGGCAATATTCAGTATAATGAGTCTATTTTCCCTCCCACTCCACTCCCGGAGAAAATCTCCACCATCCTCGGCTGGTAGGAAAAGTGCCCGGTGGAAGAAAGCACACACGGATGCTCCTTACACGCGGTCCGATCTGAGAGGACGAGCAGGGAGGGAATCGTGCATGTCCGAAGGAAGAAAATGAGGACAATGTGTAAAGAGACATGAATAATCCACGTCTATGCAGCACAGCAACCCAGAAAGGCGTGTCTGCTGGAAAAGCAGGAGCTCTTGCGTCTCAAAAGGAGAAAGGTACATTTTGCTGCTTAAACTGACCCCAGATCAGCGAGAAGCTTCAAACTGGAGGCCCAGATCTTTTCAGCCCCAGGCGAGATGGGTGGAGTCTCTGGAACATCATCTGGAACTTCTCCTTCTTCATTTGGCTGCTAGCATAAATGTCTTCCTCTCACCACGTCCATAAACCTCCTCTTTGTCCTTCCTCTCCTCATTCCTGGCAGCTCCATCCTCAACATCCTTCTCCTGATATTCTCCTCGTCTCTCCTCCAGACATGTCCACGCCTACACGGTCTCGCCAAACTGAACTGTCTCTCTAATAAACTCGTCCCTAATCCTTTCCATTCTCGTCCCTCCAGACACAAATTTCAGCAACTCTGCCACTCTGTCTTTTCATCACCGTCTCCAACCTGTATAACATAGCAGGTCTCAATACCATCTGCAAACTGTATAACATAGCCAGCCTCACTACCGTCTCCAACCTGTTAAACATATCCAGTCTCACTACCATCTCCAACACGTATAACATAGCCGGTCCCACTACTGTCTCCAACACAAATAACATAGCCAGTCTGTCTACTGTCTCCAACCCGAATAACATAGCCAGTCTCACTACTGTCTCCAACCCGTATAACATAGCCGGTCCCACTACCGTCCCTTTCAGCCTGGCTGGTACAGCAGACTGTTAAAGCTCAGGATTTGGTGATGCTCCACTGAGTGGGTGTTAAAGTCGGTCCTCGATCAGCTGATCATGATATTCTGATCAAATTGATCTCGAAGCCGAGCGCCTTAATGATGAGAGCGCTTCGTGTGTTTCTGTCCGTCTGATTAGAGTCAGGAATCTGATCCCGGATCAGCGAGGCAGCCTGCACTTCCTTTGATGGTAAAAACGGAATAATTCACACTGGATCCTGAATCATTCATACTTCAGACAAATACTAAATAATCCAGATTCGTTACCAACAGCTCACAATAATTACTGTTCCGTTTGTTTAGACAGAAGACAATCAGACGAATTTCGATGTTGATCCTGAGCTGCTTGTATGAGGCAAATGGCATCACTCGTCCTCCTCTGTTCTTCTTCTCCTCCCCCTTTTCTCTTCCCTCCAGATCTTCTCCGCTGTCCAGATAATGAAAAGCTATCGGCGGAGGAATCATCCGCTTCAAAATTACCTTTCATTCAGAGCCAAGCCTGGTGGTGCTGCTGGAAGATCAGACACACACACACACACACTCACACACACACACACACACACACACACACACACACACACACACACACACTCACACACACACACACACACACACACTCACACACACACTCACACACACACACACACACACACACACACACACACACACACACACACACACACACACACACACACACATTCACACAAATTGAATGCATGCCGCAGGATGCTGTATGTGAACACACAAACACAGAGAAGAAGTAAATACATGAACATTTAACTTACACTCATTCATTCATAATAGAAACGGAACAATTCACACCGGATACGGAATAATTCATATTAGACACTGAATAATTCACTCTGGATACAGAATAATAAACACTGGATACTGAATATTCACACTGGATACTGAATAATTCATAATGCAATTACAACATCAAAGCTGGTGCTGTTAAATCCCTGCCCTGATTCGTTTTGACAGGCCTGACACACACTCTTGCCCTCAGACACACACTCGCTCGGCGGTGTCTTCGGAGGAGAGACTGGTATTGACCCTGCGGTTGGGCTGTGTGACGGAGGGGACAGTCTGATGAAACGGCTCCGACTGGCCGCTGCCAAATCAGCCACTCCTTCATCCCTGCAGCCTTTTTTACGCTTCTGTGCCTCCACAGAGATTTTTCTGTGCGAGCGGCTTAAAAAAGTGACAGCTGGACAAAATGTGTCCATTTATTTTCCAACTTCTCCTCTAAGAGTTCATCTGTGTTAATTAATGAGTGAACACAACAGACTGATACCCTGGAGCAGGAAATGAGCCTGTTCTGTTGGATCTAAAGATAAAAATCAAAAGGCAAGCTAAGTTATATGGGTTGGAGACGGTAGTGAGACCAGCTATGTTAAATGGGTTGGAGACAATAGAGAGACCAGCTATATTAAATGGGTTGGAGATGATAGTGAGACCTGCTATGTTAAATGGGTTGGAGACGATAGTGAGACCAGCTAAGTTATATGGGTTGGAGACGGTAGGGAGACCAGCTATGTTAAATTGGTTGGAGACGATTGTGAGACTAGCTATGTTATATGTGTTGGAGACGATGGTGAGACCAGCTGTGTTTTACGAGTTGGAAACGGTAGTGAGACCATCTTTGCTCATGGGTTAGAGATGGTGATGAAAAGACAAACAGTGGAGCTGGTAGGAGGAGGAGGAAGGACGAGGATGGACAGGATTGGGAAAGAGTGTATTAGAGGGACGCTCAGGTTGGACGGTTTGGAGACAAAGTGAGAGAAGTGAGACTGTGTCGGTTTGGACGTGTCCAGAGGAGATGAGGAGAATATCAGGAGGACGTTGAAGATGGAGCTTCCAGGAAAGAGGAGAAGAGGAAGAACAAAGAGGAGGATTATGGACGGTGAGAGAGGACACACATGTTCATTTCATAAAGAACGGACTCGGATCTCTTTTAATCTGTTAAATGAAGTTTTTCAAAATAAAAAAAATAGAAAAATAATGGTATATTATTTTAAAATATTTTAATTGATTAATTTTCTGCTTCATTTAAAAAAATCACTAATAACTAATAATAAGTGTTCAGCTCAATGTAGTACATTATTTATATTTAAAAAATCTACTTTGCGGGTTTGAATGAATCTGATTAATTATTTAATTTATTTAAGTGATCTGAACTGAATTTGTTCTGGTCATTAATTTTACTGGAACCACCATCTCCTGGAGCTTCAGACGTCTGGTTCCATCCACCTCCACTGTTTCACACCAGACCTGCTGCGGATGGTTCCTTTAACGGTAAAGTTGGAAATGTAGCACTTCTTTAATCCAGGTTTTACACTTCAGTTCAGTTTAACTGATGGTTTGCATCAAGAGCCTCGACTCGACTTTTAATCATTTCCCTTCTTTCTGACGCTCCATTTTTCACCTTCGTTTTTTCCCTTCGATGGTGAAAGATGGTGGCGTGGCTTTTATTTGATTTCCTCAAACCAATCGGTGAGACAAACAGCCGCTCAGATACTCTAACGAGAAATTAAACCTGTAATAAATCACCCTCAAAAGTGTGAGTGCATGAATTCATAATGGATGCATTTTATTTTTTACTTTAAAAAATGCATAATAAATAAGCAACATTTTATAATATCATTTAACATATATTTATATATTTTTTATTCAATACATTTTTATAGCTATATTAGACAGGTGTTCCTTTTCAAGTAGTTAAAGGACTTTTATTTTATTTAAAAAATCCCTAATTACCGAAATGCGCTATTTTTAATATCATTTTTATTACCTAAATATCTAAATATTTATCTAAATATTTCTTTTATGAGAAAATCTTCTAAATTAACTTTATTCTTAATATTCATTTAATTAGAAATGTATCCTGAATATTTAATTTATCCAGACTTCATTGTGTATGTTGAACTTTTTTTTGGAAATGTATTTTTATTTGAATATTTTTTGTGTATAACATTTTATTCCAGACATGATTTCATTATAAAATATTATTACATTTTTTAAAAGTTAATTTAAAGTCATTTAATTTAATCTATTCAATAATAAACCTATAATATTTATATTATATTTAATATACTATTATACATATTTATATTCCTTATATCTTGAAAGAACAGTTCTCATTTTCACAGCTTCCACTGAAGGTTCCAAACCTGGGAGTTCAAAGGTCTCAGCTATAATAAAAGTCCTTTTAGGCACAGATCTGTTTATGGAGGCCTGAACGGGACTTTTGTTAAGTGCATTTCTGAAAAATCCATTGGAAGGTTCTTTAGGACGTTCTTTTGTGGACCTTATTTTAGCAGAGCTTCCTAAAGTGGTCCTGATGGTCTGAATGAAGGCTCCTATTCTCAGGTCCTGAAGGTGGGAGTTCAGGGTGGACGGTAGCGGCTCATTTGGACGTTGAGCGTCCTGTTTGATTGCTGAAGTGTCTTTGTCTCGCTTTGATGAAAGCGAGGAACACCAGGCTTTTGATCAGGGATTGATTTGCTCTTTAGGCCTCGCTGGGCTCTCGCTTTCCTTCAGTCTGGACGATCGTTACCTTCCGCGATTCTTCCCTTTGTTTCTAAACTCGTCTGTCCTTCCCCTCATCCCGGGCCCCCTCTCCTCCCTGAGAAAGATGGGCTCGGCTCTTGAGACACATAAAAGAGACGGGGGTTTGTGCCGGCAGGTTTCAGCTCTTTTCAGACGTTGGTTCTTTGTTAAAAGAAGTGAACATTAAAGAACTGTGTTCTTCCAAAATTCAGACCTTCAGAAAAGTAAATCTGGTTGTTTGCAGACGATCAGATCTTCTGTAGCGAGAAAGGGAGCAGCTTGAGGAGACGCTGGACAGATGGAGATCTGATCTACAGAGGAGAGGAGTGAAAGTCAGCAGGACAAAGACAGAAGGCAGGTTGGAACATGTGGAGAAGAGTGTGGAGAGTGAGAGGAGTGAGACAAGAGTGAAATGGAACGTTTTCAGGACAGTAGTAAGACCACTTATGTTATACAGGTTGGAGACGGTAGTGAGACCAGTTATGTTATACTGGTTGGAGACGATAGTGAGACCAGCTGTGTTATACAGCTTGGAAATGATAGTAAGACCAGCTATGTTATACAGGTTGGAGATGGTAGTGAGACCAGCTATGTTATATAGGTTGGAGATGGTAGTGAGACCAGCTGTTATACAGGTTGGAGATGGTAGTGAGACCAGCTATGTTATATAGGTTGGAGATGGTAGTGAGACCAGCTGTTATACAGGTTGGAGACGATAGTGAGACCAGCTGTGTTATACAGCTTGGAAATGATAGTAAGACCAGCTATGTTATACAGGTTGGAGATGGTAGTGAGACCAGCTATGTTATATAGGTTGGAGATGGTAGTGAGACCAGCTGTTATACAGGTTGGAGACGATAGTGAGACCAGCTGTGTTATACAGCTTGGAAATGATAGTAAGACCAGCTATGTTATACAGGTTGGAGATGGTAGTGAGACCAGCTATGTTATATAGGTTGGAGATGGTAGTGAGACCAGCTGTTATACAGGTTGGAGACGATAGTGAGACCAGCTGTGTTATACAGCTTGGAAATGATAGTAAGACCAGCTATGTTATACAGGTTGGAGATGGTAGTGAGACCAGCTATGTTATATAGGTTGGAGATGGTAGTGAGACCAGCTGTTATACAGGTTGGAGACGATAGTGAGACCAGCTGTGTTATACAGCTTGGAAATGATAGTAAGACCAGCTATGTTATACAGGTTGGAGATGGTAGTGAGACCAGCTATGTTATACAGGTTGGAGACGGTAGTGAGACCAGCTGTTATAAGGGTTGGAGATGGTAGTGAGACTGGCTATGTTTAATAGGTTGGAGACGGTAGCGAGAGCAGCTATGTTATACAGGTTGGAGACAATAGTGAGACAAGGTATGTTATACAGGTTGGACTGAAAGGAGTGAAACGTCCTGTTCTCCAAAAAACATGACTGACAGACTCCAGCTCGTTCTAAACGCTGCAGCAGGATAACCGACACTCA
>CM029373.1:381427-388927 GCA_017165825.1 Hepsetus odoe | reverse complement strand
CATACAGTTTCTCTCTTTTTTATTTTTTATTTCCTGCCTGGTTTATAAATGAAAAGAAACCACAGGTGTTGACACGAGCCTGAAGCGAGTCGGGCAGGTGAGAACGGCCTGCTTTATACTTTTTTTTCTCATCCATCGTTTCAGACCTGCTTTTCAGAAATGATCATCA
Organism: Hepsetus odoe; assembly: GCA_017165825.1. Lineage (NCBI taxonomy): Eukaryota > Metazoa > Chordata > Actinopteri > Characiformes > Hepsetidae > Hepsetus > Hepsetus odoe. Next base: position 388,758 of record CM029373.1, on the reverse strand, counting down.
TTAACACCCACCTGTAAACGAGTCTGCAGGGTAAGCAAGGACATTCCTGCGTGACCCGAAAGAGTCATGCAGTCATGCTTAGATTTTGGTGCCTCTTCAGTAAAAGCTTTGCTGCAAAGTATATGAACTCGTCCAGAGAAGAGCAGGTTCTGGGTCTCGGTTCCTCCCGAGGTTCTTCCTCCAGTTTTAGGGAGTTTGTTCCTCACTGGGGATTCAAACCAGATCCTTTAAAGCTGCGTTGTGAAGAAGATGGTTGTAAGAAGAGCTTTAGAGAAAAAGCTGACTTGACTAAGTTTATCTAAGATCAAATCAGCAAGCAAATCATTTTAAAATAATTTTATGCAGAAAGTTGTTTACAAAAGACGATTTGGTTTGGAGCTAGAACCCGTTTTCCATGGTATTAAAGTTACTTAAATTTCATTTTCTTTTCTTTCATTTTCACATTGTTAAAGTGTAATGTCGAGTAGGTTTGATTTTTATTTGCACATGTGTCCACATCTGTCCCATGTGGTCTGCTTTAAAATCACAGTTAAAAATTTGGACGTTCTGGGGACCGCTCCAGACTACCTGAAATGGGGACCGTCCCCAAAACCGGGAACTCTTGGTCACATTTGTCATGATAACTCCATTTCTGGAACCGAGGCTGAAGCTTTAGGAAAAGAGGAGGTTTATGGCTGTGGTGGGAGAGGACATGCAGGGGGACAATGTGGAAGAGGAAGATGCAGAGGACAGAAAGACACGGAGATGGATGATCTGCTGTGGCGACACCCAAACGGGAGCAGCTGAAAGAAGACATTATCTGCATTTACAGCATTTATCAGCCACTCTTATCCAGAGCGACTTCCACTTCCTGATTACCAGCTCAACTGGGGGTTGAGGGTCCTGCTCAGAAACCCAATGTTGCTGCTTGGATTTGAACCTGCAACCTCAGGATCCATAAGTATCCTAGCGCTAGACCACCACCCCAGTTCTGGTCCTGGATTAAAGGTCTTGTTGGCAGGGACTGCAGTTGGACGGCACCTGCCGGGAGAAATAGCAGCCCGGAATCGGCGATGAGATCATGATGGATGGAGTTGGTTTTAGGTCGTCTCCGTTATAATCTCATATGACTGCTTTCACAGGGCACGGAGAGAGGAAGGGAGGACGAGAGAAAACTAATGTGTCTACGTGGACCCCAGCAGTGGCAGATGGCAGGAAAAAAACCTGAGCTGAGTGTATAATCGCGTTAGGCAGCCCTGAACGCCGCCCTGTCTCACCCCTCAGCCTTATGTAAACTACATATCAAATCAGCCCCTGTCTCCGAGGCAATCAGGAAAAAAAAACAATAGTAACCCCATTAGGCCCCTTAGGGAGAGGAGAAAGCCACATTGGAATTAGTCCCAAATGGACAAGGTGTAACCTTCGCTGTCATAATTCCTCCATTAGAAGTGCATTAGTTATATTCCAGTTACGGGAATCGGTGAGTGTGTGTCCTGAGAAAAGGCCCTGTAATGGGTAAACAGCCCGGGCGGCGTCAGAATTTCTGATGTTTACTGTAACTTTGGGCAGTCAGCCTGCTTCCATCTCGTGTCCTTCGCTTTGAAAAACGTCCCCACGTTGAAGACAAAGAGGCAATCCAGCCTCCGATGGGCGAATTTGTCATGGAGGGAAGTGACGGGCAGCTCTCAGGGTTTATTCCCTTATTCTTCTTTCTTCTGGACGACACGGCCGACGTCTGAACTTTTGCACTTTCAGGAGAACCAAACAAGATCTGCAAACTTTCCCACTGAAGGTGAACGGAGTCGTAACAGAAAAAACATCCCGAGGAAACAGAGACCACAGGTTTCAAATGAACTCATCAGTCCATGGAACACTTCTCCCAAAGTCTTGAAGTTCCTCCTGATTAGCAACGGTCAACGTGCCACTCTCCCCTGGATACCATTTGTGTCTTTCTACTGGTGGAATCATGAACACTAACACTAACTGAGCTGAGAGAGGCCTGCAGGAACTTAGATGTTCTTCTAGGTTCTTCTGTGACTCTTGGAGGAGACTTCTGAGCTATTGGAGTAATTACGCTAGTCTTGCTAGCTTAAGCTTATCGTAACGATCAAGTGATCATTATCGAGTGATCGAGTGATTGTGTCGAACGAGTGATCAGAGCTAAAGATGTGTATCGAAAAGACAACCTGATTACGAGACAGGTGGAGAGAGGAGGTGACAGGACGACTGAAAGAGAAGAGAGAGGGTGAGAGAGTGGAAAGAGAGACAGGAAAGGACAAACGGAAAGGTGGAAGAAGTAAAAGTGTGTGACTGTATTGCTGAAGTTTTGATTTATTTGCCATGAACTGAATATTTATTGCTCCGAGGTAAAACATTCTGGCGATAATTGCTGTGTTAGCGCAGCGCCGGTCTGTGAAAGCACGCCCCCTGCTGTTTTTAATTAGCCGTCCACCCCGCTAGGCCGTGTCTCTCCTCCCGATAGACCGTTCCTCCAGTTTTATCTCGGCTTACGACATCGCGAACGCCCCCCACCTCGACCCGCCGCACCCGGCAGACGGGACGATATCGCCTCCTTTGAGCCGGGAAGAGACACGTTCGCCTGAAAGTTATGAAATGTCAGCATGAAGCGGAATAAAATTAATTTGTCTGCGGAACCCATTTCATTAGACAGCTAGCAGGAGGACAAACAGACGCGGGCCAATTTGGCCACAGTTAACTGGAGATGAAAGGACGTCAGAGGTAGATTTGTTTCCATCAAAAAGAGGGGTCCACAGACAACGAGACTGATAAGAGTGTCTCGAAAGGCCTGTCTTCACTGGACGAGACACTGGTTCATGATGAAGGGATACTGGCCGGGCGTTGTGGGTCATAGTTTTAGGTCAGCTTCACTATTTTACAACCATCACCGTCAGAAACGCTCAGAAGACTGAAAGTTAAAGTGAAAGGGACTATATTTCAGTACATTGATCAAGGGAACTACAGAGCAACCTACTGGTCTGTGATTCCAAACCATGACATTCCCATCCTGGGGTCTAGCACCTAACACTCGGCCACAGCTGCCTCCCTGATGCCCCAAACTCAGTTTCAAAAATGAACATTTCTTTAAAAGCATGTTCTTGGTCTGGCCAGGACAAACGTCCAAAGTCCAAATGACGAACTATCAAAGTCAATCATCTCTTTAAGGAGAACCCCAAGGCTCTATTCTGGGACCCCTTCAATTTACGCCACTTGCTTAGGTCCTGTCATCTCCTTGGCTTCTCCATTCATTGCTATGCAGATGATCCTCAAGGTACTGCGCTCAAGGGTACCTCAGGGTGACCTACTGGTCTGGGAATTGAGCCCTCGACCTTCCCATCCTTGGCCCAACTCCCTAAACACTAGGCTGCCATTGCAATAAATTCAACCTCTGCATTTGACACATACAGCAGGGGGCAACTATTAAACGCCTCCAGGGAGTAGTGATGGGGACGGTACCTTGCTCAAGGTTACCTCAGGGCAAACTGTTGCTCTGAGATTTGAACCCACAACCTTCTGATCCTGGGACCGGCTCTCTAACCACGAGGCCACTGCTGCACTAAACTCACTGAACTCTAAACTCAAACTCTGCATCTGCAAAGCACCAGTGATAGGGACAGTACCTTGCTCAAGGGTACCTCAGGGCAACCTTCTGCTCTGGGATTTAAACCTCTTGACCTTAGGCAAACTCCCTAACCACTAGACCACTGCTGCCCCTGCACTATCCTTGCACTTTAGAAGGAAAACCTGTCTCTAACTCTGTTTACCACCCAACTCTTGGTGGAGCCCATTATCTCTAGTGGAAGTCTTTCCATCTCAAATAATGAATTATCCTGCAAGAAGAAAGCAGGTGATTTCCTGCCAAATCGTATGGATTGATTTAGCTAAACCGGCATTAACCTGCTTAGACTTGCAATTTCAAAAGCTAGTGTTTCTTTAAGTGAAAATAAAACAGCTTTGCAGCGGGTGTACACACGTCTACCTGCATCAACATGTCTTTTGAATAAACATCTCACTTGTCTTCAGTTTTGTCCTGGAGCTCCTTTAATGAAACCTAATGGGAGCTCATAGCTACATACAAATGGGCCGATGTGGTTTACGGCACTCCACGATTCACGGACCGAAGAATGTAACGTAACTTAAGAAATGTTGATGAAAATAAGAAAGAGCTGATGGTGGTGAACGGAGCCAGACGTCCAAATTTGAAATGAAAACTAGTCCCCGTCATGGTGGAGGGATACATGCAGGACGTTGTGAGGCACTGATTTAGTTTAGATGGGTGAGTTTATTATCGTCAGACAAATTTGGAAGAGAGCAAAGGTCTTGAAGCTTAACTTTGTCTCCTCCAGGGTTCTAGATAAGTCATACCAGGCAAGAAAACTCATAAACAAGTCTGTTTTGTGGTCTGTGATCCATACACAGCTTACAGAATCCAGCGAGGGGAGATTTCTGGGCTCAAATGAAATCCCCTCCCAATGAGTTCTGTTGTCGGCTCTCTGTCATTTCCTAATCTACCAAAGATGGATTTTCAGGCTACCTCTGACGTCTTGGGCCAACCGTCTTCTCGTCGGCTGGCCGGGTAATTGTTTTATCTGATCAGTGACATCTGGAAATGCAATCCTCCGAACTGCTGCCCGATATCATGGGACGGCCGAGGCTTTTTCAGACCTGTCCAGCACATCAGAAAAATGGATTTTTAATCAGTTTGCAGAAATAGCTTCAGTTAAGTGTGTGGAATGAGCTGCACTGGAATTGTAAAACATCCATGAAAGGCTTCATCCCCCTCCTGTCTCTCTGTTCTGCATGAAAGTGAGACAGTAGGTTCAGTGATTTGTGTACAAACACATGTAAATCCAGTCCCAACACAAAGAGAGTTTCTTTCTAACCAGCTTTACCACCACCGTTATTCTTCAGCACAGCCTCAAATCTCTTGGTCAAGCTCCTTTCTTTAAGTCAGGAGCATTTCTCCAGGCTTCTAGAAGGACGTCCCCAAGCTCTTCTTTGCTTTTTGTCCTCTGATCTCGGTGGAGATGATCCCATACTGCTTCCAAAACCGTTCAGGTACAGAGACTGGACTGAAAACGAGGGACAAAAACACTGTCAGTCAGAAAGATCTGGAGAAATGTCCCTCAATAATACATTAAAAGTACAAGAAGTCTCTTGCTTTTGAGAAAGCAACCAAGCCAGCCTGGACCAAGCTGCCCAAGGGGCTCGTCCTGTCTGTTCACATTATGTCCTGTGCATTTCTGGGACTGTATAAAGTAAGCTTGTAGCTTAAAAGTTACTTTTTACACATTTCTATATTTATCTGTTTTACCTTAAAGCCTCTACGGGTTTGCTCTAAAGTCTTGCGTCTTGCGCTAAACAGGACACGTTAATGACCAATTTTTTGGGTTAGGATGGGGGTTCGGGTTAACCCTAACCTTGGGACACTTCTTCCTGAACCATTCTGATATTTTGCCTCACTTTTAGTCAGTTTAACGTGAAAAATGTTACGTAATAAATGACCAGGTAAACCTGCACAGCCGTCCTTCCGCTGTGGAACTGGAGGAGGCGCTAATCCTGGTTCCTGAATACATCAGGTAACAAAGGTCCTCTTCTTCTGCTTCTCACAGAAAAGATTCTGTATAGAAATATTGGCACAGTGGCTAGTGCGGTCGTCTCGCAGCGAGAAGGTCCTGGGTTTGATTCCCATGAGGGACAGTCCCGGTCCTTTCCATGTGGCCATGTGTGTTTCCTCCGGGAGCTCTGGTTTCCTCCCACCATCCAAAGACATCAGGCAAACTGGAGATGCTAAATTGCTCGTAAGTGTGAGTGTGTGTGTCTGACCTGCGATGGGCTGGCGTCCTGTCCAGGGTGTGTCCCCTCCTGTCGCACCCCATCCATCCATCCATTATCTACCGCTTGTCCCAAACGGGGTCACGGGGGAGTGCTGGTGTCCAACCCAGCGCACACAGGGCGAGGATGGGGGACGCACCCTGGACAGGTCCTGTCGCACCCCCATGACTCTAATTAGAACAAGCAGCTAAAAAAATGATTGAACCCTAACCTAACCCTAACCTAACCCTAACCCTAACCCCTAACCCTAAACCCTAACCCTAACCCTAACCCCTAACCCTAAACCCTAAACCCTAACCCTAAACCCTAAACCCTAACCCTGACCATAAACCCTAACCCTAAACCCTAACCCCTAACCCCTAACCCCTAACCCCTAACCCTAATCCTAACCCTAGGGTTAGGGAACTGCTCCACTGTTCTACAATACTGTCTCTGTTTATTCCTACTTTGGACCGAATCATTTGATTTATAATTTTCCGTGGCACTATTTCGTCTATGGTTCTTAACCAGAGCTAGGTTTGTCCCCTGGAAACTGAACAAATATGCAAAATCAAACATGTGGAAATATAAGGTTTTCCCACATGCAAAACTGTGGAAGTTGAAGGTTTGGAGCAGAGGCATGATTGCTCCCCCCGTGTCCCCTACAATTTTCAACCTTAAAATGTAAAAATCAACTTTTAAAGGCCAACAGTCGTCACATTCAGCCTCCCCCGTGGCCTCAAATTAAACCGTTCGGCCGTGCAATCTATTACAGATAGTTTCGGCCGGGCTGCGAACGTGTCCTTTCTCGCCGAGGCTTTTGGAAAACGCTGCTCCGGAAGTCAAGGTGTGTTTGTTCAGCTCGTATGAAAACCAATTTCCCTCGTTGTTATTATATTTCAGAAGGTCCTGGCCTCATTTCATAAGTCCTTATGTGTCTCGTTGGACACACGTTCTGGTAAATCCCACGGTGGCGCTGGCTCAGTTTAAAGCGTTTACGGACCGGAGCATGAAGCTCCCGCTCAGCTGCGCTCATTCACAACCACATCGGCTCCGATTTCCTCTTCATTTCGCCAAACGCTTGGAAATTTTCATCGAATTTTCTGGAATGTTGCTCAGTTTTGCTCCCAGGATCCAGCTATGAAGCAGGAATATACTGGGATCCAGTCACGTTGGGACATTGTTTTGATGCAGTCTGATTAAGACAAACCGGTCAGGACGTTTTTGTTGGACTGTGTTTGGGCTGGAACAGATTTTCAGGTCAGTGAAGCGGTGGTCCGTTATTAGTCCACTTGTCGGACTCGTTTACAGCTCAGGTTGGACAGTTTGGAGACAAAGAGAGAAGCGAGACTGTTGGTTTGGACGTGTCCAGAGGAGAGACGAGGTGGACATCAGGAGGAGGATGTTGAGGATGGAGCTGAGAGGGAAGAGGAAGAACAAAGAGGAGGATTATGGACGTGGAGAGAGAGGACACGCAGGTGTGAAAGAGGAAGATGCAGAGGACAGGAAGACATGGAGAC
>CM029373.1:355316-381027 GCA_017165825.1 Hepsetus odoe | reverse complement strand
CACACACACACACACACACACACACACACACACACACACACACACACACACACACACACNCACACACACACACACACACACACACACACACACACACACACACACACACACACACACACACACACACACACTGTGTGCTCTCAAGACCAATAAAACTGTTTGGTAAAAATCTTCTGGTTACCATTCAGTCTAATCATGTTCTGCAGGAGAAGGGTTCTCCACAGGAACACTGATGAACTTTACACACAGAGAACCAGAGGTTCTGATGTAGAACAAGCTAGAAATATGTCCTTAGAACTACGTAATCGTTATTGTATCAGTAGCTCCTTCTCAACATAAACCTTGTGCTGAGACGGTGATAAATGTTCATTCCCGTCCACTTGTTTCACTGCTGATGTTGATGAGGTGTAGCCTTTATAACGAGTAATTCCTGCTGATTACATAAATAAACGAATTAATAACATGAAATAAAACACACGCTAGCCTTTGACGTCTTCACATGTTTAGTTCATGCCATTTTAAGAGCTCGCTGCAGGTGAAATTCCCCTGTTAGAAACATTTTAAGCCCAATAGTATGGTTAATTCTCCAGAACGCCCATATAAGGAGTTGTTTGTTGTAACTACTGTGATTCAGCAGTTTTTGTATTTTCTAGTTTAATTCACGTGAATTTCTTCATCTTTGTTCTCGGTTCGCTGCTTTAACTGCATTGTTGATGTTGCAGAACAGCACTGGGACACAAACCAGGCCTATTGTTGTTTATTTATCCTTTAATTTCTTTATTTATCAGGAATTAAACCCCTGCACTGAGCAGAAAGCACAGGACGGAGTTTTTACGGGAAAAAACCCAACTGATCTTTTCGACAGAAACACTCCGAAGTAACAATAATGAGCAAAACTCCACAAACATCAGCTGGCGATGATCATATTTCATCGCTTTCAACTTTCAGGCTCCCATCTCCTCTCATACAAACAACGCCGAATTCGATTTGCGGCCCTTTTCCGACTCTTACTGATGCGATTTGATACGGGCCTGATTTAATTTTGGGGGGAAAGTAAATCTCCAGGCTGCACAAATGGCCGAGTGGATGTTTCTTAGTCATTTTACAAAACAATTATCTCCTCCCGCTGCTCTGAAAGGGCCGGTTGATGATGATTGCAGCGACGAGCGGCCTTTTCTTCCTCTCTGAGGTTCGGCTCGTTGAGAAAGCAGCGGATAAAAAAACGACGGATCGACCCTCGGCTGATTTGATAAAGCAGCGGCGAAAGATTCCTCGCGTGCCTGTGATTGAAATTCAGCTCTAAATCCGATCCAACATGCATGAGCGGCGTCCTGATCCGAGTTTCCTGGACGGTAAACGAAGCGACTACGGTCTGATTCGATTACGCCTGACATTTGATTGATGCGCGACCTGTTCCGGCTGCCAGCGCCGCTTCTCCTTCGGGCAAAACTAACAAGGAGTCCAGATCGGGGTTCATCCAGTCGTATTTACAAACACACGGCAGGTCGCTGGGCCGCGAAAGATTCCTCCAGTGGCCACGACCTCCAGCCTCCTCCTCCTAAAATGTCATTAATTATCCTTTAAGTGCTAATCACAGCGTAATCTGGCAACCCGCTTCTTTGAGGTTTTCACACATAAACACACAAATCAGCATCCACGTCTAAACTAACATCCGAATTCAAATCCAGATTCAGATTCGAATTCAGATTAAATTAAAACTGGTTCCAGATCAACATCTGCATCCAGATCAAATTTCAGGTCTAAATTCAGATTAAGATTTAAGATTTAACATTAACATTTATGTTTTGAGCCGAAGAAAGAGAAGGTTACTTGTCGTTTAAACTCTGAAAGGCTGCGATCAGTGGGGTTTGGTGTGGCGCTACGAGACAAATTGGTTTGTTTTGTTGGCTGAAGCTCGTGTCTCTGTCCTGCTCCGACTCCAAATCAGAAGCTGTGAGTCAAACATCTACAAACTCCCACCTGAAAACCAAAACAAGCCTCAACTTTCACTCGTGGAGGACGGTCTGTGCAGGACATGCTAAAGAGGAGCTACTTCATGAGAAGGAACTCAACATCAGCCTCTAATCCTGAGGAACGGCGTCGATGGAGGAGATTTATCCAAATGTGATGTGGTTTCTTCTACAAAGATGCTTTTCCTCTCAGCCATGATCTGTTCCTGCGCTGCTGGGAAGGGGAACCCATGAGGAACAGGCTGGAAATCAAGTAAAATCAAGTAGATTTTTATTGTCATTTCAACCATCTACACAGTACATAGTGGAATGAAATGAAATGAAGTTCCTCCAGGACCCTGGTGCTACACATCAGACGACATCACACACGACATAAAACACAAGACAAGACAAGTACAGACATCAACAGACAGGCCATTCATCCGTCAGAGAGCAGCTTCTCAGCTGTTCTCACTACCCCTTGTATGGACTTGCGGTCTGAGACGTTGCAGTTCCCGTACCAGGCAGTGATGCAGCTGCTCAGGATGCTCTTGGTGGTTCCTCTGTAGAAGATGGTGAGGATGGAAGGTGGGAGATGGGCTCTCCTCAGTTTACGCAGGAAGTGGAGACGCTGTTGGGCTTTCTTTGTGATGGAGTTGGTGTTGAGGGTCCACGTGAGGTTGTCAGTGATGTGAACACCAAAAAACTTCATGCTCTGGACCATCTCCATGGGGGAGCTGTTGATATTCAGTGGCACGTGTCCTGACGTGGTCTCCTGAAGTCAACAACCATCTCTTTAGTCATCGTTCAGAGACAGGTTGTTGGTTCTGCACCAGTCCCAGCTCTTGTATCTCCTCTCTGTAAGCCGCCTCGTCACCACCGCTGATCAGACCCACCACGGTTGTGTCATCAGTGAATCTGATGATGTGGTTGGAGCTGCTTGGCTGCACAGTCGTGGGTCATCAGTGTGAACAGCAGTGGGCTGAGCACACAGCCCTGAGGGACCCTGTGCTCAGCGTGATGGTGTTGGAGGAAATGAACTACAGGAGCTTGGCTTGGTGAGGCTGATGAAGAAAACCGGAGGTAGTGACTCATCCTGCGATCCGGGCGCCTTTGTGTGAAGATCTCGCTTTTTATTAGCACTGCATGAAGTTTCATCACAGCTGCCAGCATCTGTCAACGGGACACTTCTGAGGTGGAGTCTTAGAAAAGGTGAACCACACACCATCCAGTAATTGGTAGCCATTTCCAGAACTTGGGGAGCAGTGAAAGAGACGGTACCTTGATCAAGGGAACCTCAGGGCAATTAAGTGGTCCAGGATTCAAACCAACGGCCTGCTGATCCTGGTCCTTCGCTCGACCACTGCTGCTTCATCAAGATGGTGAACCGTGGAGGAGCTCAAACCTTGTTGGAGCTTTGAAGGAATAAGTGAAAGTGACTATCTGTGATCGTGAACAGAGCACTCAGTGAACAACAATGAAATACGTCCAGCAGCAGTAGATGCTAAATTGTCCCCTGCGATGGACTGGTGAACTGTCCAGGGTGTGTCCCCGTCTTTCATCCTGCGAGAGCGGGTGATCAGCACCCCTAATCAGAGCTCTTAAAATGAGTTCATGTGTCTGATCTGGTGAGGAAAGTCCTCCAAGTATATATTTTAATCGATATCCTGACATTTAAGTACCTTTAGTCTAATCATGCCTGGAGCTGAGTGCCGACGCAATTAAGCTGTCAACAAAACCTCCCGGCAACTTTCTAAAAAAGTGTCCTTAAACGATCTTCCCCTTTTGGCTCATGCTAATGCGGCGCTTCCAGAGCGAAGGGCGCAGGCTGTCAAAGCCGCCGACTACAAATGATGCTTTATTTTCCACTCAGCCACTTTCTCGCTCCGTCGTCTATCAGGCTTAAGAGGCGGTTTGATCATCTGAGTGTCCGATTAGCTGCTATTATCCCGAGCCGCGCTGGACGGAGAGGTTTTCTTCTCTCCTTTAAAACAACAAACAAGATTAAAGGGCCCGTATCCTGCATTTTTATTCTGTTTTTTAGTTTTCGTTCAAAAGTCCATGTTTGCTGTTGGTGTTGACGCTGTTTTCCTCTCTTTAGACGGCGTCTTTAAATTTGTTGAGCGCTGCTAGGCTTGGCTAGCATAGGCTGTATGTGTGAAGAGATATAAACGTGTTGGTTTCTGTGATGTCACAAACGCAATGACTTCAAAGGGGAACTCTGAAGCTCATTCTTACACGGTATGTTTACATGCTACATCAAAAAGTTCAAAAAGGAGACAAACATGAGATTTTGGAATTTTATAACATGTCTAAGGGATTCATTTTATCAAATGTGCTTTGTTTACTCAAATGTGACACCAAAGAAAGAAGACGTGTCAAACTAGAAACTAGACTTTATGTCTATACTAACCAAATTTGTACTTTATGGGGTTTCTGTACCTTGTGTCTACTGTGTCTCCAAATGGTCCCTTCGGAGCTGTCTCTCTAGTAAACCCGCCCCTAAACCTGTCCTGTAATCATTTAGAAGTAGAGCCACTACCATGCATCCCTAGCAAATCTGTGTGAAGGACTCCTCCCCTGATAAGGGACAGCTGAATTCTATCAATCTGCTGTAAATCTGATCCCTCCAGCCATTTGAGGGGCTTTGATTCAAGTGGTCATAGCCATTTAAGGTTGTGTTGGTCTTTGTAGTTCTCCACAAAAGGACTAATGAAGTGTGTCTCACTGTAAGTGTGTGAATGTGAAGAGCTTCGGGAAGCCTGGAGAGCTGTTCCTGAAAACAACTTGAAGAAACGAGCTCGGTTAAGAGAGCTGGAGATAAATGAACCACAACCAAATGCATCCTCTCTATTTAACCTACACACACTGTCCAGCAGGGGGCAGCTATATTCAGCACCCGGGGAGCAGTGATGGGGCGACACACTGGCCCCTGGGATTTGAACCCAAAACCTCCTGATTGTGGACACTAGAACATTTCTCCTAGTGGTGGTGGTAAATATTGATTTACAGATGTTTTGTTGGCGGTGGTCGCCAATATGGACTTTAATGCTGGTTAGAATGAAACTCTCTTTGTGTTTAGACTGGAGTTACATGTGTTTGTACACAAATCACTGGACCTACTGTCTCACTTTCATACAGAACAGCGAGACATGAAGGACAACTCGAGAGTTTTGCCCAGCACTGTGTATATATTAATATTAATACAGGATACCACCCCTGTGGAGGGAACAATTGCAGCCTGTTAATCTGTCTGTAGCGCTTTTCTCCCCCCTCCCTCCCTCCATCTCTCTTTTTTCTTTTTAATCCCGCTCTGTAAGTAATTTGGGCTCCAGAGACAAAGCGCTGTGTTGAAGCACTCTTCTTTGAATCCTCCTTGAGGATTAATTAATGTGTGACCACAGTGAAATTGGAAATGCTTATCTGCCGCTGAATACTTTGTAATAGCAGCTCTGTAATACGGCCCCACGGCTGAGAGAGGGAGCGACGTTCAGAATAAAGCGTTCAGAAGAAGCAGGAAATCTTCTGATGAATAAATATGGATGACTCACTGAAACTCAGCACTGCCAGTAATGTAATGAAGAGATTACAACGATTGTTTTCCTCGCTGAAGAGAAAGAAAACGAATGGTAGGACAACGTCCCTCTACATGTTGACTTTGAGACTTTGAAGGATGTAAACAAGCAGCGGCGATCACGAGCTATGAAGGTTAGGAGGCCTCCTGCTGGTGATGAGCTGAAGAAGTTCATTTTTTATTTCTCGACCTGGAGAGACACCGAAACGCCCTTCGCTCCTGAAAGCAGCCCTGAGATGATCGTAGTGAAGTGGGCTGTGGTGCTGAGGGTCTATAATCTATCATCTGGGCAGGAGATGTTCTGGGCAAGACCGATTTCTTCATACCTTGCCTCCAAAGATTCAGTCATTCTTTATTAATGTATTATTGAGGAACAGTTCTCCAGATCTTCCTGAAGGACAGTGTTGTTGTCTCTCATGTTCAGTCCAGTCTCTGTACCTGAGCAGGTGCTCTCCAGATCTTCCCAGTTGACAGTGTTGCTGTTCTCATTTTCAGTCCAGTCTCTGTACCTGGAGCAGTTCTGTGATCTCTCTCCTGAAGGACAGTGTTGTTGTCTCATGTTCAGTCCAGTCTCTGTACCTGAGCAGTTCTCCAGATCTTCCTGAAGGACACAGTGTTGTTGTCTCTCATGTTCAGTCCAGTCTCTGTACCTGAGCAGTTTGATAGTTCTGTGTTGGTTAATCCACACAGTGATCTACGTCTGAACCTTCGAGCAGAACAAAGCGTCTAACTGAAGACATGAAGCAGAGAAGAACCAGGTGTTTGAGCTGTCCACCAACAAGATGATTCCCGGCAAAATATAAAGAAATGAGGGACTTCAGACTTTTGCACAGTGCTGTATTTCCTGGCCTGGGAGGAACCGGTGGTGTCCTAGGAAGGGACTTTGTCCCTGGTCCCTAACCCTAGGATCACTTTGTCTCTGTCCAACTGTCCAACCTGAGCTATTCCTCTAATTAACTCTAATCCTGTCCATGCTCCCGACGCAAATCTCAGCCTTATTAACTCTGACACCTCCAGCTTTCATCACTGTCTCCAAACCTCAAAGCATAGCTGGTCTCACTACTGTCTCCAACCTGTGTAACATAGCTGGTCTCACTACCATCTCCAACCCATATGACATAGCTGGTCTCACTACTGTCTCCAACCCATATAACACAGCTGGTCTTACTACTGTCTCCAGCCCATATAACATCGCTAGTCTCACTACAGTCTCCAACCTGTATAACATAGCTGGTCTCACTGACGTCTCCGACCCGTATAACGTAGCTGGTCTCACTACCATCTTCAACAAACATAACAAAGCTCCAGGAAACTTTCTGGTACTGTTCTGTCACAAAACTGATCAACATGAATCATTATTTGCTCCCACGTTAGCAGATAATGTTCGATTATTAACAGCGAGGCTTTAAGGGTTAATCCTGCAGTCTGATTGGGCGACTGTGCCGTGTTTACAGTGACCCCGCTGATACTGATGTTTTAATCAGCGCAACACACTGTTTCAATGCGCTGGAAAGCCGTGACCGCGTGGTTTCACACTGCGCTGTTTTCCTTCACGGCCCATAAACCACGAGGACGTGTCGACACGAAGCGCCGGCTGCAGACTCCCAGAATCCCCCGCGAGCGGTCTGACCCGAAACAGGAGGACTTAAACAACAGGCCACTTTATCAGAAACACCTTAAAGCTGCCGTCGACTGCATTAACTCGGCCTCCACCCGTTCAGCACTGCCCGGTTTCTGGCCGCTGCAGGACGTTGTTTGGCTGGCCGTCCTCGGGGACACTCTGAGCGTCGTCCCTCGTTCGCGCCGGGCTGGTGTCTGCGCTAATCAGCCGCCGCCAACACTTTCAATCAGCCGCTAATGAGGATCATGTTGACAGCGTCAGACAATGGACGACTGCGCAGATCCCACTTATTCCTGCCTTTCTGTCCCTGCTGCGATTGTTTTGCTTTTCCATTGATTATGTTATTAACGCCCGCGTCCCAAAAGCGGCGCCGAGACATTCGGCTGAACAAATAAAGCATCTCATTAGAGGAGTGAAAGGGGGGTTTGGGGTGGACAGCGGGACGTAAAGCACTCTGTTTCTGTCATTAAATGTAATAAAACATTCCTTTTGTGCGTGGAGGCCATTTAGAGCAGATTAGCATATAAATAAAGTGCACATCTCCCGCTTCACAATGCGCGAAAAACACGGTTCACCAGCGCGGGTTAACTCAACACAGCGCTGGGAATAATGAGCACATCCAGGGGTTCCAGCACATCTTACATTAAAACACATCAGCGCCTCCGTTCGGGCCGCTCTCGATCCCAGCAAAACACAACAACCCCGTCTTCGCTCGTCTCGTCCCAACTTGAGCTTCGTTGGAAGCCCTCAGAGACGAGGAGCCAGTGGTCACCCAGACCTTCTCTCCCAAGATCGTCCCTCCACTCGATGCTCATCCTGCTGCCTCGTCTGATTGTTTCCAACATGGTGGACTCTTTGGCCACTTTATCAGAAACACCAACCCTGACCTTCCAGCGACTGGCCGATTTATTAGAAACACCCAATCTTATGCTTCCATTAACTGGCCACTTTATTAGAAACACCATGCGCTTCCACTCGGTATCCACTTTATTAGAAACATCCTTTTTGGGTTCGAATCCCTGAGCAGCAGGGTGCCCTGAGGTTCATTTGACCAAGGTACCGTCCCCATCACTGCTCCCCGGGCGCTGGATATGTCTGGACGCTGTGCGTGTGTTAAATGCAGAGGATGTGTCCGGTTGTGGTTCACCGTGTGTTCACAATGACAGGTAGTCACTTTCACTTTATTGTTTGTATTAACAGCCGGAGAAGTTTCCGGAGATCTTTTTTTTTTTTTTTTTTTTTTTTTTTTTATTCTTAAAAAGCCCGAGAGCGAGACGAGCTTCTGCTTCTCCTACAAAGTGGATTACTGAAGTATTACACGGGCTCCCGGCGGATTACTGCGCTGAAGCGACTGCCATTGACCACTCCGACGTCTCTCTCGTCTCCTAACGCAGCGTTTCTAAGAAACACGCCGCTTGGAGCTCGATGGCTTTTATGGAGGCGTAATGATATCAGTAATGATCACAAACTGCCATCAATATTCCACTTTCATCTCTCCATCCGTCTTCCAGCCTCACAGCAGATACGAACCACTTCACACGGCAGTCCAACACCGCGTCACTGCAGCTTTTCAAACCGCTCTTCAATCGTTTTTAACCAATTATATTTAAGAAATGATCAAATATGGACCATTTTTTACAAATCTATTATTTTTTATTTAATGTCACACACTCATGTCTGGCAGTTTGTGGAATTTTCTGTAAACATAATTTTTTTGGTGTAAAAACCTACTTAAATTTAGGTTTTAAACTTAGAACTAGCTTTTATTTGATTCAGAGTGATCAGAGTAAGAGCTATCTGTGACAGATGGACCAGCAAGGGTAAAAGGGAAGGTTTACAGGATGGTAGTGAAACCAGCTATGTTATACAGGTTGGAGATGGTAGTGAGACCAGCTATGTTATACAGGTTGGAGATGGTAGTGAGACCAGCTATGTTTATACAGGTTGGAGACAGTCGTTAGAGCAGCTATGTTATATGGGTTGGAGACGGTAGTGAGACCAGCTGTTTATATGGGTTGGAGACGGTAGTGAGACCAGTTGTGTTATACAGGTTGGAGATGGTATTGAGACCAGCTATGTTTATACGGGTTAGAGACGGTAGTGAGACCAGCTATGTTTATACAGGTTGGAGACAGTAATTAGAGCAGCTATGTTATACGGGTTGGAGACGATAGTGAGACCAGCTGTGTTATACAGGTTGGAGACAATGATGCAAAGCCAAGCAGCAGAGCTGGAGTTGTCAGAGTTAAAGATTAAGGATTTGCGTCGGGAGGGACGAGGATGGACAGGATTAGGAACAAGTATATTAGAGGGACAGATCAGATTGGACGGTTTGGAGACAAGGTGAGAACGGTGAGTGTTCACCTCCTTCTGAATCCTCAGGAACCCCAAAATGCCTGAGGCAGCACTGATCTTTGTAGATGGTCCCTAAACTTCCCTGGAAAACCTTTTCTCCTCTTTAATCTGATTCTGCCTGAGAACGTGCGGCGAGGCCAAACTGAACACAGATCCAGGAAGGTACCGGTGGTGGGTTTGGAGACGTCTGGTTCCATTCGCTTCCAGGGCGAAGAACGCAGAGTCTCTCTGGACGCCTTTTATGAGTTTAACCACTGAATTATACACGTCGTTAACACGTCATCGTCCAGGAGCGAATGATTCATTGATGAGCTACATCTGGAGAAAGCAGGCCGTGGAGCTCCTGGACCACGAGCATAGAAGGAGAGCTGAAGGAGGCTGGGATGAAAAGAAATATATTTTTGCTCTCTCTCTCTCTCTCTCGTTCTTTCTCTCTGTCGTCCCCTGAGGATCGTTATGATGAAAAATACAGAAAATCCATCCTCCCTTCGCGCTCCCAATACAAATCAATTCACCTTCTCGCATGTCCATCAGCATACAAGCTCTTCAGGCAGGCTCCAAATCCTCCCTTTGATCTATTTCCTCAAATAGGCCGTCCCCGCCCCCTCCGGGAAGCGTCCCGAAGTGTCCACTCAGTCGTGGACGCTCTGTCGTGTCTGGTGTCATGGACCAGGTTCCTTGTGATGCCGGCTAACCAATTTGGCAGCAGAAGAGAGAGCGAGAGAGAGAGAGCACTGGGCCGAGGAAAGGAGCTTGGACTGTCCACAGCCTTGTCCCCCCTAGAGACACGTCACACAGCTCCCTATAGGCGGGGGATTCTCTGCGGTCTGCTGTCCCCAGTCCTGGGACGCGTTGGCGTCGACGTTCTGAATGTTAAATAAGTAAAAGGAGGCCCTGATTTAGGCCCCCATCAAAGGACAGAGTTCCCATTTAGCGCTGCTACTGCTTTTCTAAAGTGCCGAACTCTAAAATTGGCAGAGAACCTGAGGAGCCTGCAGGCTGGCGTTCTCCAAAGTTTTCTGACTGGCAGAGCCAGCAGCAGGCACAAATGACAAATTAGAAAGAAATAAAATGCATAGAATAAAAATAAATGAAATGTCAGATGAGCTTTATTGTACAAAAAATAAAGAAATGAGAGGAAAACATAAAAATGAATCTCAGCAGCCCAAACAGTGATAACGAGACAATTTTCCACTTTTCCTCATAAATCATTATCGCCGTTGTTTATAATTAAACACTTCCTCTGTGTATTTAATTGAATTGTCGTAGGAAACTGTACGTTTTCCTTGAATAAAATGGCCAAATTCATTATTCTGAACGATGGAGGTGCTAAGAACGATGTGGGGACCTTCGTTTTAATGATCTACTTTTTCATCGTTCCATCGTTATTTCTCCGTTGGGAAAGTTGCTTTGGCTGCCGAGGCTGAACATGTTCATCTAAACCTCGAGAGCTTCTGAAATCCAGAAAAAACCTGAGGAGTTCAGAAATAGCCGACGTGCAAACAGGCTGAAGTATTGCACCGGTGGGATCCAGCCAATCTCTCACTCTCTCTCTCTCTCTCTCTTTCTCTCCATCTTTCACCTCCCTTCACACCTTTCACCCACACTGGCCAAAATATACAGCAGCAGTCAGCACACTCCTCCAAGATGGATGAAGATGTTTTCGTCTGAAAAAATGTGCTTGCAAGTTGATTAAAAATTATTTATAAAAAATCGATTCTTATGCAGTATGCAGAGTAACGGCGAGTGTGGAAGAGAGGAGCAGAAGAGAGTGCAGGCAGGTTGGAATGGGTGGAGAAGAGTGGTTGGAGTGATGTGGTAGTGAGGCCAGCTATGGGCTGGAGACAGTGGTGCTGATGAAAAGACAGGTGGTGGAGCTGGAGGTGTCAGAGCTGAGATTTGCATCATGTGGGACGAGGATGGACAGGATTAGAAATTTGAATATTGGAGGGAAAGCTCAGGTTGGAGAGTTTGGAGACAAAGTGAGAGAAGTGTGTTGGTTTGGACATGTCCAGAGGAGAGACGAGGTGAATATCAGGAGAAGGATGCTGAAGATGGAGCTGCCTGCCTCGACAGGATGATGAAGAAGTACCAGGTAAAAGAAGCTTTGCATAAATCACTGGGATGATTGGCAGCATCTCAAATCATCATCGGGTTACCATGAAGCTGGTGTTCCAGCCTGGAGTGAACAGAAGGTTGAGTACTTGATAGTGAAAGTGAAAGTGACAACCCTTGTCATTGCGAGGTCACAGCACAGCACACAGTGAACCACAACGAAACTGGACCTCTGCATTTAACCCATGCAAACACCGTGCAGCAGTTGGCAGCTATGAAAAAACCCGGGGAGCAGTGACAGGGACGGTACTTTGCTCAAGGGTACCTCAGGGCAACCTACTGATGAGGGAATCAAACCCACAATCTTCTGATGCAGGGCGACTCCCTCACCACTAGACCCCCGCTGCCCCAGGCAGTGACAGAGGCTGGAACATTCTTAAAGTCTTAAAGGTGAAGGATGGATCAATGGTCTCAGAAGTCTTCAGCGCTGGGTTTCTTGCTGAGGGTTTATTCTCCAATAAGACAAGACAGGAGACAGAGCTGGAGGTGTCAGAGTTAAAGATGCTGGGATTTGTGTCAGTAGGGACGAGGATGGACAGGATTCAGAAGGAGTTTATTAGAGGAACAGCTCAGGTTGGATGGTTTGGAGACAAAGTCAGAGAAGTGAGACTGTGTTGGTTTGGACGTGTCCAGAGGAGAGACGAGGAGTCTATCAGGAGAGGGATGTTGAGGATGGAGCTGCGAGGAAAGAGGAGAAGAGGAAGGACAAAGAGGAGGTTTATGGACCTGAAAAGAGAGGACATGCAGGGGGACGGTGTGAAAGAGGAAGATGCAGAGGACAGGAAGACACAGACAATTAGGGAGGCACCTAACAGGAGCAGCCGAAGGAAGCAGTAGAAAGTCTTCAAAAAGACTTCTGGAGATAGAGCCCTCGTTGGAACCTTGTGGACAAAAACATATAGCAGCATTGTCCACTTTTCCTGATGATGATTATGATCAGTACTGTATTCATTTACCTGTGTCTTTTGCGACATGAGACGTCCCACAGAGACGTCTTTCTGGATCGCGGTGGTTGTGGTTTGGCTGTGTCTCGACTTGTGTCTCTCGCCCAGATGTAAGTCTTTTCAACAGGATTGCCGTCGAGAAACTTTGTTGTGGCTTTTTATTGGCGGGTTGTCATCGCCAAGGCAGAGTGCTACTAAAAAGGGACCGAGGAGCCGAAACGGTGAGATTCTGATGCCTCAGGGGGTCAGGACTGTGGTGAGAAGTGTGAGAGTGTGAGAGGGGACATGCTGAGGGAATAGCAGCTGCAATAACACGGGACATGACAAGACGCTTGTTACCGGCGTGTTTTTTTACCAGCAAACGCTCAGCATCGTCACTTCACCAAGGCAACAGCCTCGGTCCTCTGCACTCGTCTTTCTCGGGGGGGCTTTGGGTAAATTGTGTTCTGATCATCGTGGACTCTGTTCTCATGCTTGCTCTCAAATCCACAGCAGGGAACAGGAGCTGACAGGAGGAAAAGCAAGAGACAACATGATTAGACCAACATCCAGGGCATGGGGACTGACCTCAAACAGACTGCTGGAGTCACACTAGAGCTCCTCCGGTGCTGTTCTGCGAGAGGATATTGACTTCGGCAGCCTGGTGGGAAGGAACCGGAGGGAGAAAGCATCCTGTCCGTAGATTTAACCCCGGGTTTTGCACATGGGCCGGTGGTTCCACACCCACCCTTGACATTCACATTTATGGAATTCAGCAGACGCTCTACCCCAGGGCAACTTCCATTTCCTGATCCCAGGGACAATCCCCCTGGAGACACTTGGGGTAAAGGGTTTGCTTAGGAACCCAGTGGTGCTGCTGGAGGTGGGATTTGAACCTGTGACCTCTGGATCCACCGGCGAGTATCCCACCACTAAACCTTCACCCCCAAAAAGCTGAGCTCTCAGTGAGGAACTGTTTTGTTTAGGAACCTGAAAAACAGGCACCACGGACACATCTCAGGAACGTCAGGAACCTTTATACCAAGGCACAGTCATGTTTTATCCCTGGCCTCTGCTCCTACCCCTCGTTTCAGCATTGCCAGCTGGGTGTCAGGTGTCCTAGTTCAGTCTGAGATGGAGGGGAAGTCGTCCTCCAAAACTGAACGTGAAAGTTATCCAGTTATCCTTTTAATGAAAATCTAATAATTATTGGTCCTTTTCTTCAGTGATAAAAGCTGATAAAAGCACGGGTGCTGATTGTATGAACGTTCTGCACTTGGATGCACTTTTTTCAGCTACATCAAACTGGATCATCTGCATGAGCTGCTGCCACAAACCAGGACTAACAAAGCTCCTCTGAGTCAACAGAACCACCAATGTTAGCTAATCGAACTCCTAATTAAAGACTCTAATGGACTAATTTTACGGGAACTCATCGCTAAAACTTATCGCCCCTCTTTTTTCATTCTTGATTATCCGCTGTAGACCAGAGGAGGACGGGTCCTCCTTTTGAGTCTTGGTTCCTCCCACGGTTTCTTCCTCCAGTTTAAGGGAGTTTATCTTCTGTCATTTTAGGCTCACTGGAGACCTGGACTCTGTAAAGCTGTACAGTTATAAAAGTCAGATTGTCTGCTGATGACTTACCAGGTTCTTGAAAGGTCAGAGTTGTTGGGGGACGTTTTCCAACACTCCCCCTTCCTCCTTGGCTGCAAAGGGAAATGGGAAACAAGGCGTCCAATTGGGTCCAAAACAGTATTGGGTTTGGGCTGAGGGTCCATCCCTGCATTGGGAGCTTGTCTTGTAGAGAACGACATCTGCAAATTGCCCAAACAGACCTGAATTGTTTGATTCAGATTCAAATCTGGATTAAAAAGTGATGCATTCACATCTGTCCTAATTAGTTTGGATCTCAAGATTGAAGACTGTTGTTTTATTGAGATCGTTCCAGTCAGCACCGCCTCTGGTGCAAACAATGGATCAATCATCTCAGAAGACATTCAGCGTTGGGTTTAACTAATGTCTCCAAAAAGACAAGACAGACAGCGGAGCTGGTGGTGTCAGAGGTAAAGACGCTGAGATTTGCGCCTGGAGGGACGAAGATGGGCAGGATTAGGGACGAGTGTACAAGAGGGACAGCTCAGGTTGGACTGTTTGGTTGGAGACAAAGTGAGAGAAGCGAGACTGCGATTGTTTAAAACCTGATCTAAAGCGATGCGTTCACACCTGGATGTTCAACGTGGATCAATCGGGGATTTCGTTGCTCTCGTCCAGCTGTCTGACTCTCTAGGTCCTGGAACCAATGGCGGAGACAAATGAAAAATCGTTTCCATGGAAACGGCGCTAATGTCAGTGGACAAAGTGGCTCGATATCCCTTTTTGTGGAAATGTAATCCAGAGCAATAACAACATCAATGCCTCCATTTTTACCTGAGTGAGCTTTGATGGTCTGGGGAAATTACTGTTATCTATTCGAGATCTCCGAAAAAAAAGCTTGTTCTTTTCAAGAAGCTGACAGAAAATCGTTGCTGGAGTGGCGTCCTAAAGCTGTGTATTATATTCATATTATCCTCTCCAGGCCATTGATCATGAGCTAAAGTAGCAGCCGCACTCCGCCCATCATCACAACGAGATTTGACAGGGTTACACATGCGTCTACACAAATATCCGTAGTAGGACGAATAAAATATGCATGAGAGGGGGTTTCGACTGTGTTTATCCTCAACAAACCCCACGTAACTCCCACTCATCTCCATGTGACGCCAGCATGCTTCGCCAAAGTGAAAAATGGCCTGGTTTATTTGTGCAGATCCAATGTCGAGATTGCAGTGGATGCTGTGCTGGAGCGGCACTTCTACATGGGAATTTGTTCTTGTGCCATCAAGGCAAACCGTGACTATTTATTTTTTTTCCATCCCATGACTTTTCCATCTGTCCCAAACGACACAAATTTACATCACAGACAACAAACAAAGGCCCTTTAGAGCTCTATCCGCTATTTCAGTCCCCAAAACAACTGGACGTCCCTCCCAGAGCTTCACTTTGGGGACGTCTGCATGTGTCTTCTGGAGAATCCCTCCCCTCACACCGCCGTCAGGACGAGAGTTTACAGAAGGACAGACAGCTGTGTGTGTCCTCAGAGTGGACGGTCAATAACTGGAGAACTTATTATTGATCTCTCGTTACATCACTGTTCACAACTCAATAGTGTGGATGAATAGTGCACAAACACTGGACACACACTTGGTAAGGTAGTGTGTAATGTAAAAGTGACTATTGGTCATTGTGAGCAC
Organism: Hepsetus odoe; assembly: GCA_017165825.1. Lineage (NCBI taxonomy): Eukaryota > Metazoa > Chordata > Actinopteri > Characiformes > Hepsetidae > Hepsetus > Hepsetus odoe. Next base: position 365,200 of record CM029373.1, on the reverse strand, counting down.
AGCACAAAGTGAACCACCGTGAAATGTAGACATATCCAGCATCCAGGAGCAGTGAAGGGGATGGTACTTTGCACAGGGGAACATCAGAGCAACCCCCTGGTCAGGGACTCGAACCCATGACCTTCCGATAATGAAGCCTAGTACCTTAAATCAACCCAGACAGGCTCAAACCCTCAGCCCTCCGCTCCGCAGGCTGAGGCATCGTCCATTAGGCCCCTGGGCCCACGCTAATGTAGTGCGCAAAGTGTAGAAGTGTGCGGTTTGGGACACAGCCCATCTGTTCCATGAAAACAAACCCGACCAACTTGGCAAAAATAGACTAAAACACATTCATCATTAACACACTGGAGCACATGAAAAAAAAAAAGTCATTTACGTTATTATTTTTTTGGTTTTATGTGCCCTAAATTGTTACACTGTATGTGTATAACATGTATTTATCATTGAAACATTAAAAGATGACCTCATAAATATTATGTTAATTAGGTCATAAACATAAAAAATCACAAATAAGTAACACAAATAATGATAGCAGTTTATCCATCGTGAGCCATTCAAAATGTTGATAGTTAATAATTATAATACACATCAGAAAATGTTTGAATAAGCCGTAATAACAATGTAATAACAACAGCAGTGTAAGAAGCTTGTATAAACACATTAGAAAGGTAGTTTTCATGAATAATGACCCTGATAGTTCTCCGCAGAGTGGATGAGATGTGGAGTTAGGATTTTTTTAACGGAGGTTCCACCATCAGGGTGCGAAGAAGTTCCACAGGGAGAGAACGTGATGGATCAGAGAACATCTTTTCCAGAGAAGCTTCCTTGTTTGATCTCGGCGGGTCTTTTGAGACGTGTCTTTGAGGACGAGGTAGGTGGAAGTCCTGGTATTTAATCAACTGCACTTCCCTCAGCTGACGTCCCGGGTCAGTGAGTTGGGAATAAAGGTATCCGATGGAGGGAACAGTTTGACTTTCCGGAATTTTTGCACAGAAGTCCAGGTTAAAAATATCTCACCACCGGAGACGTCCAACCATAAACTTTCCCCTGTCCAACACTCCGGCCTCCTTCACTGACCCAGATAACAGTGTCTGATGAAACAACAAAGCGAGAGAGCGAGAGAGCGAGAGAGCGAGAGAGAGAGAGAGAGAGAGAGAGAGAGAGAGAGAGAGAGAGAGAGAGTCCCACTGGTTCTTGTAAACATCTCATCTGTCACTCAAGCACAACCTGCAGGTCCTGAGGGTGGAAGGTGAGGATGTATTATCTCCTCTCTCTCTCTCCCTCTCTCTCTCTCCCTCTCTCCCTCTCTCCCTCAGTCTCGCTGGTGTGGTTTCTGACCCTGTATGACTGTATTTGTAGGGACTGGTGTAAAAGGGGACATTTAGCTGGACTAGCCCTGTGGCGGAGCGACAGACGGAAAGAAGAGTGTGTCCTTTGTGTGCTGCACTCGTTTTTAAAATGCACTCAGAAAGCCTGAAATATATGGCAATTGCAGCCGGAGCTTGTCCAATCCCCTGAGGGTTGGATTTTCTCCATCAGCTCTGCAGGAACTACCGACACAGCAGCAGCTCCCAGGGATCAGAGCCCAGAACTCAGGAGGGAGAATTAAAAACTAAAAACAGGAAACACAAGCAGTCAATGTTCACCCAGATCTCCTCTCCAGCCACCTCAAACCTCCTCCAGCAGATCTTCATGTAGGTGAATCAGGCTTGTGGGTGTGGTTTAGGAAACAGTAGGACTTATTGTCTCTGCAAACAGGAACATGAAGGATGTGCTGGAGTGGGTGAAAGTCTTGAAGGCCTCGTTTCTTCTCACTTTGCGTTAAAGATTCAGACTCTTTGGTATGTTTAATGTCTTGCTGAGGGACAGTTCTCCACGGCAAAGGTTTTGGCTCTCATTTTCAGTGCAGTCCCTGTTCCAGAGCAGTTTAAATCTGAGAGCCGTGAGAAGTTTGACTGGAGAAAACAAGTCATTACTTGGAAATCTGCACCAGTGCTGAAGATCACCCAAAGGTGTTTCTCCAAGTGTTAGAAATAGTTTACAGCATTGAAAAAATAGCAAGTCGTGTCTCACTGACATACGTCACATCTTATAGTTACAGAGGCGTGAGGACAAACAGTCACAATGCAGGACGGCAGGGACATTTTATGTCATCCTACAGCCTCACTGGATGGAGTGATGGTCTATGGTCTTTCTCCAAAAGATGGAGAACCCTTGACTCTCTGAGAAGAAAACTAAAACGTTGACTCAGCCATGCAAAGATCATCACATACATTTTCATAAGCTGTCTTTATGTCCATTAATGTCCAGCAGTGGCTTATTGTTTAGGGACAAGACCCCATAATCAGAAGGTCGTGGGTTTGAACCCTGAGGTTGCACTGAGGTTCTCTTAAGCAACGTACTGTCCCCAGCACTGCTCTCTGGGTACTGGATATGGCTGCCAACTGGCCTAATATTTTAAGACTAAAACCCAGATGACTTGATGATTTTGAATCTGGTTTCTGCATGAATCAAAAACTCAGCCAGGATGTGTGGATATTATAAGATATAGAGAAGAGAATAAACTTATAAATCTGTGGAGTGCAATCATGTGGAGACCAGAAGAGAAACTTCAGACATGACTTGGCTTAGATTTCCATGGTTTTGAGTTTAAGCAAAGCAAAACCAAAGCTTATGTTCCTGCAGGTCCTTGATCATGGTGGCCTCAGTGCTTCAAGCTTTGTGGAACCTTTTACTAAAACGTTAAATACTGATCAGGGAACTGATAGAAACAACCGGTCAGACCATCAGTGTCCCAAGACTTCATTCAGGTCCCATCACACGACATGCATGTAGATCGGTTCTTCCTGGGATGTCAGGGCCTGTGTGAACAACACTGAGCACCATGACGGGCTGTAGATGTTTAAAAAGCTGATTATTGCAGTCATTTACATTTACGGCATTTAGCAGACGCTCTTATCCTTCCGTGTCCTGATTACAGGGACAGTCCCCCTGGAGACACTCAGGGTTAAGGGTCTTGCTCAGGGACCCAGTGGTGGGATTTGAACCTGGGACCTCTTGAGCCATAGGTCCATAGGCAAGTACCACCACTAGACCACCAGCACCCATATTTCAGATGAAGCAAATGATTTATGTAAATTTGCACAAGCAGCCAGTCAGACATGTCGTTTTTTGGTTAATATGGAGGCAAATCAACTAAAAGGTTGAAAACTCCACTATTTAGAAAATACTGTCACAGGATGAACCTTAACATCTGATGAAGTCCCTCCATTCTTCCCTCCAGTAGAAGAACAGATACTGGAGAAAAAGCAGAAGTGCTGATTCAACTACTTTTCTCTGTACAAGTGAAAAAGTACAGGAATGTCCTGAGAGTGTAAAGTAAACGTATAGGAATGTCCTGAGAGTGTAAAGTAAACGTACAGGAATGTACTGAGAGTGTAAAGTAAAAGTACAGGAATGTACTGAGAGTGTAAAGTAAAAGTACAGGAATGTCCTGAGAGTGTAAAGTAAATAGTACAGGAATGTCCTGAGAGTGTAAAGTAAATAGTACAGGAATGTCCTGAGAGTGTAAAGTAAAAGTACAGGAATGTACTGCGAGTGTAAAGTAAATAGTACAGGAATGTACTGAGAGTGTAAAGTAAATAGTGTAACGCTCCGGTGCCAGTGAGGTCGCTGGTCATCCTGTGTGCGCAGTCCCGGCCAGGCGTTGGCTTCCGGGCTATCAGCCCCGCCCCCCCGTGACAGAATGACCAGCCCTCCGAAAGGGACGTCGCGGACCGTGAGTTCCTTGGGGAGGGGCACGGAGCCGGCTCACGTGTCTGCTCTGGGAGGGACTCATGGGGTTCCGGCTTCACCGCGGAGGCGGCGGAGTTTCGAGAGGACCGCGGGGAGAGCGGTGGATTTTTCTGGGGGATTTTTTTGGGCTTTTTGGGCTTTTTGGGCTTTTTGGGCTTTCTGGGGACTTTCTTTGGGCTTTCTGGGCAGTTTTCGGGACGCCCCTCTCCTATCGGGGGATCCTGCTTTGGATGAGGCAGGATCTGGCGCCCCGGAGTAGGCACCTTTGGGGAGGGGCAACTGTAACGCTCCGGTGCCAGTGAGGTCGCTGGTCATCCTGTGTGCGCAGTCCCGGCCAGGCGTTGGCTTCCGGGCTATCAGCCCCCCCGTGACAAATAGTACAGGAATGTACTGAGAGTGTAAAGTAAAGTAGAGGAATGTACTGAGAGTGTAAAGTAAAAGTACAGGAATGTACTGAGAGTGTAAAGTAAAAGTACAGGAATGTACTGAGAGTGTAAAATAAAAGTACAGGAATGTACTGAGAGTGTAAAATAAATAGTACAGTACTTCTCTCTGCACCGACGAACACACAGACTTTTACCTTTTATTGTTTACTGAAGTCTTACTGCCAGTGACTAAAACATACAAACTACTTTTGACCCAATTTGAACTCAGTAAAGAGAAGAGAAACAGAAAAGATTTTAAGCTTTCAACTGCAACCATATTAGCATTAAAGATGTATATAACTGTGATTTATTATGTAATTATGTAATTCTGTAAAAAAATAAGAATATAATAACCAGAGATGAAAATGACCTTGCAACTTGTTTTCATGCCTTCTGCTCTCCACCGTCCACAACCGTTACAGATGGTCCCAAAGAATCCCTTTGTGCCGAAGGCGGTAAAGAAGCTTGCTGTGATATTGAATTATAAACAATAAAAGGTCCGCTGTGTAGTCTTGTCATGTTCCACAACCCAAAGGAAATTGCATGGAGACCCGAGGTCACATCTTCAGAAAAGCAGCCCAAGAAAACCACGTTCAGAGATGATGGAAAACTCTCTCTGGATCTAATGGGGACGTGTGCCATCTTCACAAGACTGGCAGAGACTATCTCGGAGACAATCTCTCATGAGTCCCTGCTGATAGTGACCGACAAAAAAGGAGAACCTGAAACAGAAGCAGTGCATCAAGTTAAGTTAACCTTGTCGCCGTTCTTCTCTCATTTCTCACTGCTTCTGAAATCAAAGTCAGACAGTAGAGACGTGGATGAAAGTGAAGCGGGGAAGTTAATGTTCATTGAATCAGTAGTTCTACCTTTACCAGCACCTCTTATCTCTTTTCTTCCTGTTGCGTCAAAGATCTTCTGGATGAGTGTCAGTGTGTGATTACACTAAAGCTCCTCTGGGTAATTACACAAGTACAGATGTGCAGTTACAGTAAGGAATGAGGTCAATAAACATGTAATTACATAAGACGTGCCGCTATAATCCAGCTTCAGTCTTGATGCAGCAGCGAACAAATTCAGCTTACGAACTGTTTCATTTTCGGAGACATTTTTCCAAGAGAGAAAAGAAGGAGCTGTTTGATACGGCGGCGATGACACTAATGCTCTACAAGGCTTCCAGGGGAAAGATAAAAAACAAAACAGCAGCTTAAGATGCTCGTTCCGCTGCCTCGGGCATGATGTTTGACTTTATTTGGGAAAATTTGAATAAAAGACGTTCCAGAAGCTGGAATGAGCTGCACGTTTCAAAGTGAGAGAGCACTCTCCAGTGAAAATCCACCACAGGAAACACCCTGCTGTGTGATGTTTGGCACCACAACCAGAATTGAGAGGAGAAACGATAAAACATCAAACCGGGACGAATGCCTGCGGAAGCAGGACGGCGTCTCTGGAGGAAACACATGGATCATCGCAGAGGTGCGTTGTGCTTACCTCCCTGGGCTTTATTACAGTTCAGATGTGCTTTTTGAGATGTTACCATGGCAACACTAGACTAAGTAACGCCCACATGAGCCTTTCATGGCTACGGTGAAAGTGAAAGTGACTATTTGCCATTGTGAACACAGTGAACCGCAACCAAATACATCCTCTGTCTTTAACCCACAGCAGTGATGGGGACTGTTTACTTTGATCAAGGATGCTTCAGGTCAGCCTACTGCTCTGGGACTCAAACCCACAACCACCTCCAGATCCTTCAGCTCCTTAATCACGAGTTCGCTGCCGCCCGATGTTTCTAAAGGCTTTATTGCAGTAAGCGTCCACTCTTCATGCACTTTCTGGGGCCAGATGTTGTTTTTGTGATCAAAACACTTGAAACAAATTGTTTATTAGCGTAGATTTATGTTTTTTACTTATAGGATAAAAAAAGAGATAATATAGTCATTTGTTCCTTTGAACCAATGTTAGACGTTCTACTGCCGTTCTGTAGAAGAGCTGGGTTCCCTGACAACACTTCATCACCATCATAAACTAGTTAAGGGAATGAAAGAACTAATATTTTGCTTGGAACTCAAAAAAGAGAAAATTGTCACCAGTTTTTGAAAATGTCCATTCTAGAAGAACTGTTCCCAGTGTGTTTGAATGGAACCAGAGATCTGAATGTCCCTCACAGACACGAACTATTGGTGAAGATGCTTCCTGATTTCTGAGACACTGCTTTAGCTTGGAGAAGAACCTGGACCCTGATTTAACTCAGAGTGACTCTTTGACCATCATCACCGTCCCACAGAGACCCTAGTGTAGGTTCATTGGTCAATTTAAAGGAGAAACAGAACATCTGGTTCTGTTCCCCACCACTGGGAATGATTTTGTAATTTCAAAACTTTCTGGTTTTAAAAGAAAGTCTTCCCAAACCCACTCTGACCACATTCTCTTTGAACCTTTCCAGAGGATAAAGAATAACTGAGAGATCAAGGTCACAAGTTCCTTTTATTGAGAACCACGTTATTAGCTGCCAGACTCCACTGGGAGTGAAAGGACTGACACCGAAGGAGTCCATGAACACAAAGTAATTTTGTAACTCGAGCAGAAAAAGAATAAAATTGAAGATGAAAACAAACAAAACCAGAGCCTGAAAACAGACACAAGCTCAGAAACGCACAGAACCCAGACAAGGACCCGTTTAAAAGACCTGGAACATCAAAGACTGGAGTGCAGGCAACGTCAACTGCTAATAAGCTGCCTTAACCTGCCGTTACCACAGAAACCAATGTCGCTAAGCAACAGATCAACTACCTTTGCTCAGCCAATGACGTATCGTCACTAAGCTGAGAAAAACTATTGTATAAAACAGTTTTGTTCTTTTCCATGAAAGAAAAACAAAACTAGTAAAAGTAAAAGTATCTGATTCAACTACTTAACTCTGAATCTGAATCTGAACTGAATCTACTGAGAGTGTAAAGTAACAGTACAGGAGTATACTGAGAGTGTAAAGTAAAAGTATAGGAGTGTACTGAGAGTGTAAAGTAAAAGTACAGGAATGTACTGAGAGTGTAAAGTAAAAGTATAGGAGTATACTGAGAGGTAAAGTAACAGTACAGGGAATTAACACTGAGAGCGTAAAGTAAAAGTACAGGAGTGTACTGAGAGTGTAAAGTAAAAGTACAGGAACGTACCGAGAGTGTAAAGTAAAAGTACAGGAATGTACTGAGAGCGTAAAGTAAAAGTACAGGAATGTACTGAGAGTGTAAAGTAAAGGTTGTGGAGTGTACTGAGAGGTAAAGTAACAGCACAGTGAAATGTACTGAGAGTGTATAAAGTACAGGAGTACTGGAGTGTAAAAGTAAAGTACAGGAATGTACTGAGTGTAAAGTAAAAGTAACAGGAATGTACTGAGAGTGTAAAGTAAAGTACAGGAATGTACTGAGTGTAAAGTAAAAGTACAGGAGTGTACTGAGAGTGTAAAGTAAAAGTACAGGAATGTACTGAGAGTGTAGAGTGAGACGTGTCTCACTCTCCTGTGTGAAAGTGAACTGAATCTCACTCCATATTAATAGAATTAAAGACTATTAAAAGCTCTGGAACTTAACCCAATAAAAACAATCTACTGGAAAATAACTACATGAACTTCACCGCCTACTTTCATCACTGCCTCACACTCCATCACTTGTCACACTCCACACACCCTGAACTCACTGCCCACTCTCCCTGTCCTTCTCTCACTCCTTCACTCTGTCCTGGCACCGATGGACACACACAGAGGACGCTCTTCTGTGTTCGTGTCCATTTAGTCTGAGATTTGCCCGATGGTGTGGGAAGGAGATGGAGGGATGAAATGATGGAGGATTCACTGACGCTCAGACTGTATGAAGGAGTCTGGTTCTAAGACGGAAGGAAGGAGGGATTTAGGGAAAAAATACAAGGCTGTATGTCAAGCTGTGGTTACACATACGTGGCTTTTCAGGTATAAAGTTTAAGCTCTTCAAAGCCGCTGTCTGACTGTTCCAGCCTGACGTCACTTTTTAAATGAAGGAGCAGGTTCTGATTTATTAAAGGAGGGCTTCATCAAGTTTGTTTAATTCAGTGCAGATTAAGGTGTGTGTGTGAAAAAGAGGAAGAGAAACAGAGAAGAGGTCCTCTTATTATTCCTCCTCAGTCTCCTGTCCCTTCGCAGTCTCTGACCCTGGACAGTCTCGGTGACTTTGCCAATGCTGTAAACCTCATGACTGGAGCACTGAGCCTCAAATGAAGTCTTGATGACCTGAGATTCTGAGCAGGTCTTTAAGGTGGACCTTATTAGATGGGTCCGGCCCTCTCTGAGAAAGGGGAAAACGAGGCTATGACGACGCAACAAGGACTGGCGCGATAAAAAGGCTCAGTCTCAGTCCCTTTCTCCCAGTTGGCCAACACTTCTGGTTGTTATGAGAACTGGTTTCGCACTTTACCCATCTATGACCAGATTTCACAATGATCCGGTTTAAATATGTAGGTGTGAACGCAACACTTCACTTAATCTGGTGAAACACATCCGAACATGGTGTCCAGGGGCGGCTGTCGGTTCGAATCCTGTACAAGTCGGTTTCCCTGAGGTTCTCTTGATCAAGTACCATCCCCAGCACTGCTCCCTGGGCACTGATATGGCTGCCCCCCTGCTTCCACTTTCGTGTTCAGAGTAGCGGGGGATCTCATCCGGTTTTTTTTCTTTCATTTTTACCTGTCCTCATTTATTTTTTTATTTATTTATTGGTTTGTTTGTTTATTTATTGTTTTTTTTTCCAGCTCTTTGGTCTCTGCCTACATAAAACTTCCAGAATACAGAAAGTGACAGTTTATTCACTTAATTTTTAGATTTTATGACATCCAATACGATAATCCAGATTCTACATAAATTAACCTCTGAGGCGCTTATTAAAAAAAAAGTTTGCCTTTTTTTTCCTGTAGTGCTACTTTTGTGGTTGGTGTTCAGCCGAGGTAGATTTAGAAAGAGAATGCTGTATTTTTTTAATTAATCAATTATCTAATTAATACAGAGTCAATAGTATACCAGAGCTCCGCCGTAAATAAGAGGTTATTTTTTATTGACTTGCCTGGTTCAGCATCACCTGAACGAAGCACCTGTTTAATTACGTTCAGCCTCTAATTCAACACGTGAGTGACTATAAGCCATTTATTCCACAAAACTTTAAATCCATTTTCCGCACTTCGTTCTCGTTCACTTCTGCGATGGCGTGCTAGAGAGGTTTAAAATGATTAAAAGATGAAGCACTAATGGGGACTTTAATTATTGGGGTGCGAAAAGGGATTAAACTTTATTAGATTTTACGCGCGACTCTACGCCTCTTTCTCTCTTGTAAAAAATGAAGAGACCTGAAAACAAAATGTCAACAAAACCTAAACTGAAGCCAAGTCGCGAAAACACTTCGCCGGCCAATCTGGGCCCGGCCCAGAGTTTAACGGTCCCAGGAACAGGAAGTCGGGTGACGCTCTTCAGACCGGCGGACGCTGGAGAGACACCTAGTTTCAAGGTCGTGGAGAAGCAGAGTCCTGTGGTCTTCAATGAGGAACAGGTTCAGGGTCAGAACTCCAGTGGTAGTGGAAAAGGTGGAGGGGATTTGAACCCATGATCTCTTGTCCACAGTCATGAATCCAACCACCAGAACTCCACAC
>CM029373.1:340316-350316 GCA_017165825.1 Hepsetus odoe | reverse complement strand
ATTTTAGAAGACATTTACATTCACGGTGTTTAGCAGAAGCCACAGTACATCAACGAACATCAGCAGAGGTGATGTTTAGGGACTACATCTCCAGCATTGGAAGTTCATGGGTTGAAACCAGAAGGTTAACCCGAGGTTCCTTCGAGCAAGGTACCGTCCCCATCACTGCTCCCCATGTGCTGGATATGGCTTCCCCCAGTTGGACGGTGAGTGTGGGTTAAACACCAGAAGTATTTTGCTGTGGTTCACTGTGTGCCGTGTGTTCACCATGGCGGCCAGTCACTTTCACTTTCATTTTCATCGATGAACTGTAGAACCAGCCAGGATGTGTTTCTAGATAAACACACCAAAAAAGAACAAAGGAATTTATGTCAGTCTCTACACCAAGATATCAAAGACTAGACCTTCAGTGTTCATTTTTATTTTTAAGCTGCTAAATAGAAGATGAAGTTAGCCTTGAAGAGGAAGGTCTCCAGATGATGCTCGAGTTCTGACCACAAGGGGACGTCATTCCAGCACAGAAGACCTGGGACTGAAAGGAGTCTCGATGCAGGTCTTCTTCTTTTGAGGAACGTAGGTTCAGGACGAGCAGTGCTGGACGTTCCGGATCATTGCGTGATTTTTCGGAGATAGTTTGAACCAGCATGCTCTTGTCCTCAGAGATGGACGACCCTACAGTCACCACAACACTCAGACGGGTCAGACTCTGAGAATCACACAAGGACGAGTGAATCGTGGGATCAGCAGGCAGGTTTCCTCTGCAGGGCACTCTCCACCTTTCACCCTCTGAGCACCGGGACGCCGTCTCGTCCGTTCCACGGTGTCTAGTCCCTGAGATAATGGAAGAAAACACCTTTTAAGGTCAATTTGGAGAACACGTGCTCAAGTGCTCGTCTGGAAATGTCACTGAACGTTCAACACCTTCTTAACTTTTAGAATGAGGAGCCAATAAGAAGAAGCGGAAATTGAAGGGCCCTCATTCGTCATTGACCCAACTGAAGAAAATTTCAGGGTTACAGTTCTCAGCCTAATTTTCACCTCTCCTGGAGCAGGCAAGAAGCAATTTCTACTCAGGCATGAGTCTCCCACTCCGGAAAGTTCTGATGAAATTCACGGCGGATGGACACAATGTCTGAAATCTCGGGGGAGTCGGGCTAAACGCACTTAATAAAAGCCATACAGGGGTTCGGATCCACCCTCATACTCTAAAGTGGCGGATAGAAGAAGCAGATGCGCTTTAGATTCCCTCGGTGATAAATTATGATCAATGGCATCAAGCAGAGAAGAGGGAGGAAATCCAATCAAAGAGTCATTATCGTTATCTCGTTATTCAGGCCCGCCCGCTCCATCATTAGTCACCGGGATCGAGCCAGAGACTTGTTGAGTCATCCCGGTGTATTGCAGGCTAAGAACCTTTGTTATTGTAATTTAACACACATCAAGTTATCTCCAGATCTGTTTTTTTTTTCTTCTCCGGTTTCTTCATTGCTCCTTTAATAGCCTTGAACTGGAGTGAAGCCTACATAAAAGCAGTTCTTCAAGTTCTACTTACACTGAATCTGTTTTCATTCCTTCACTCGCTGGGACGTGGGGCCAGCGGGACGTCCTGGGAGACCCCTTCCCTCCTCATAGAAGGTCAAAGTCGCATCATGAGCACACACGCTGTCAGGCCATAACTTGAGAACATAAAAATGGGGTTTTTATTAAGACAGGCGTGAGTTCACAAACAGAGTCGAAAGCAATCGCGTCTCGAGTGGTTCTCAAAGGGAACCGTGTTCTCGTGAAGCACACCAACGCTCGACTGCGGTTCCTAATCAGAATAACGGTCAGAGGTTATTCCACGAACATTCAATTTTACGCTGATTCCGAGCATTAATGTAGCGAATGGGATAACCAGACAGTTCTGGTTCTAAACTCTTAGCCAAGGCTCAACCAATCAGAGTTCAGGAAGCAGAACCATCTGGCTAATGAAGAGTAGGACCTCCTGCTGAAGGTCCATCAGCTCAGACCGAGGAAGGAATTCCGAACAGATTTGGAGTCCACTATGATCCGTTCAGTGTCTACTAACAGTTGCTCAGGGTCTAAAATGAATAATTCAGTATCACTGCGTGTCTGCTATGAATTATTCATGAGCTGCTCGGAATTATTCAGCAACTGCTACGATTCTAATATTTCCTGATAGTGAATAATTTAAGAGATGATTCTGAAGAATCTGAATTTGTGTTTTCTTAAAGGAGATCACATTTAAAGTGCATGTGTTTGTGTGAATGGGATTTTCAATTATGTTAAATCTAAAATATTCTATATTATTATGGCGTAGTTATAGAATAAATATCATTTAAATCTGTTTAAAAATGTCTTGCATCGAGAAAAATTATTTGACGAAGTGAAACTGATCCAGCCGGATGTGAAACCCGGATCAGTTTGAGGTTAATAAAGGAGTGGATCTTTTACAGCAGGTTCTGTAGAGTACTGGATAATGATCTGCTAGCCTGGAGACCGGGAGCCATGTTGGAAACACACTTTGGACATGATGGTCGTGAAGGGTCTTCAGGAGGATGTGCAGGAGCTTATTTGGGAGCAGGACTGTCGAGTTTTGGAGATGCTCCTCACCTCACATCCAGTGGAAAACTGTTAGCCACGCTGTCAGTGTCTCACTGAGGGCCATCCTGGGATCTTCTCCCGGCAAACGCTGGAGCTAAATGCTGAAAAGATCCTGAAGGAGTCCAGCAAGTTCAGAACAAAAGCTCCAGCATGTCTCACACTGAAGATGAAAAGACAGGCGGAGGAGCTGGAGGTGTCAGAGTTAAAGATGTTGAGTTTAGCGTTGTGAGGGAAGGATGGACAGGAATATTAGAGGGACAGCTCAGGTCGGACGGTTTGGAGACAAAGTGAGAGAAGCAAGATGGTTGGTTTGGACGTGTCCAGAGGAGAGACGAGGAGTATATCGGGAGGAGGATGTTGAGGATGGAGCTGCCAGGAAAGAGGAGAAGGACAAAGAGGAGGTTTATGGACGTGGTGAGAGAGGACATGCAGGGGGTGTGAAAGAGGGGTGAAAATGTCTAAGTGGAGAGACGAGAATACTCGTGCACTTTATACGGTCAAAGAACGGATAAAGAATCGATTTAGAATCGGCCGTTTGTGGGAACCGTTAGAAAGTGACGCCATGTCCCCTCACCTAAACCACAGAGTATTTCCAGTAGGTGAGACTGTGTCCTGAGGATATGTCCAGATTGTGGACTCTGGACGATGTCCACACCGACACAATTTAGATCAGCTTTGACCACTGCGCGTTTTAAAGGACGCTAAAACAATGCACACAATGTGTTTTTATTTCTGGAACACACGGCTGTTCAGAGCAACAGCTTGAGTCCCTGCACTCAAGTCCAAAGTGGACGCTGGGACGAGATATTGACCAATGGAAGTAGTTATTGATGAGTTTTTTTGAAGCTGAAAAAGGTAATAACCCTCTGATATGGAATCTGGATCTATAATTAATGAGCCGGGTCAGTAAAAATAGCTGATTCTGAGTGGACAGCTTGTTCCCTGTCCTGGACGCTTTCCGAGCAGGCTTTTTCTTTTCTGTGGACAGTGTCAGATATTCACACGTTATCTTCCCGTTTGCCTGCTCCGTCCTCCGGATCGATAGGCGGCTGACAGTTTAATGGCCTTCTAGCCTTGTAATCTCTGTGGGGCTCTAACGTTTCACGATGAGACGTGATTATGCCGACCGCAAACGTGGACATCTGCACTTTGGCCCACTTTGGCCCAGGCCCTCCTTCAACCCCCATTAAGGAGCCAGCGATTCTGCTGCTGAGTCATAAATGTGGAAAAAGAGGGTTTAGGAGACCCACGCTGGAGGCCAGGTGCTCGGAACCAAAGATCTTCTTCACACCGAGCGATTTTCAACTTTATAAGATCTTACAGTCCCGGGCTGAGCCACCGCATCGCTTATTACACAGTAATAACACGTTTCCTATAAAGTGGCCTGTCAGGGAAGTAGGAGGAGTTTCCAATAAAGTGGCCAAAGAGTGGAGATGCTTGGTGTTTCTAATAAAGTGGCCAAAGAGTGGAGGTACTTGGTGTTTCTAATAAAGTGGCCAAAGAGTGGAGGTACTTGGTGTTTCTAATAAAGTGGCCAAAGAGTGGAAGGAGAAGGTGGGTGTTTCTAATAAAGTGGCCAAAGAGCGGAGATGCTTGGTGTTTCTAATAAAGTGGCCAAAGAGTGGAAGGAGAAGGTGGGTGTTTCTAATAAAGTGGCCAAAGAGTGGAGGTACTTGGCGTTTCTAATAAAGTGGCCAAAAAGTGGAAGGAGAAGGTGGGTGTTTCTAATAAAGTGGCCAAAGAGCGGAGATGCTTGGTGTTTCTAATAAAGTGGCCAAAGAGTGGAGGTACTTGGTGTTTCTGATAAAGTGGCCAAAGAGTGGAGGTACTTGGTGTTTCTGATAAAGTGGCCAGTGAGTGGAAAGGCAAGGTGGGTGTTTCCAGTAAAATGTCCTTTGGATGGAAGGACACGGTGTTTCCAATAAAGTGGCCAAAGAGTTGCAATCCATTCCAAGTGGAATCCATTGACCATTCTAATCTTTAAATATATTATTTATGTAAAAAGTTTTTTTAAATTTGAGAAGCGGTTTAACTGGGAGGTCCCGTCGCGAGGCCTGAAGGAGGACATGGTTTGGCAGGACCGCGGCAGCGCGTGCTGCAGTTTACAGACCGAAATATCTCACAGCAACGAGCTAAAGTGCCAATTACCCGGCCGGCCAAACGCTGGGCTGCAGAATGCTTTGAATTTGATTTACGGCTCGTTTCTCAGACATCTGAAACCTATTAGCCTTCCTTCACTCCTAAAACGTCCAACAGCCATGAAGACTTTCCATTTTTCTGCCTTTTCTCTTCCCAAGCCCGGTGTTAAGTGACGGGAACGCAATTTGTTTTCCTGCATTAAACGCGTCTCTCCCAGCGGAGCGGCGGGCGGGCGAAGGTTGGGAAACGTGTCCCATTACAGGAGGGCGACTGCGGGTCCCGTCCAGAGCGCCTGTTCTCTGATGTATGAAAAAAATTGATCATTGCTTCGCTCTGCATTGTAGAGGCAGGGAGGGAGGGATGGAGGAAGGAAAAGAGGTGGAAAAAGAGGTGCGATGAGGATTCATAGGCTGGATCAGTAGATCTGCTTGATAAACGGCGGCCGACGCGTCGTTTATCACGGGAAACACCAGGGAACGGGCTGCTCGGGTGAGCAGAGGAAGAAATAGATACTTTTCTCACAAGGGCAGATAAAAAGAGGAAGAAAATCAGCCTACGGCCCAAAAAAGAAAAGGAAAAAAGAGGAAAACTCCACCGATTTCTCAAAATTTTCCCGGGATTGGCTTTGGTGAGATGCTCCAGACATCGGGACACACTGGTGGGGAATGGAACCAGACGTCTGAAGCTCCCAGCCTGCCTGAAAATGTTGGACTGACCCTGTTTGAGGTGAAGAAAGATCTGGAGTTCAGAGGAGTTCATCATGAGGTCATGAGAGGAGAACCAGCAGAGAAACGAGGAGAACATGCAGAGAAAACCCAGACTGGGAACAGAATCCAGATAGATAGATAGACAGACAGACAGACAGACTGACTGACAGATATATAAATATAGGTTCCCACACGTATCCTGGACCACATCAGGCTGAAAGATGGGCGAGAAGGACGAGAGAGACGAGAAGGACGAGAGAAATGGGTTTGACATGATGTTTATTGTACGAGACGTCAGACCGAAGCTTTATTTCTCTCTAAAACAAACAGTCAGTAATGAGCTTGGATGAAGTTTCACATTCTGAAGATGAAGTGTCCACAGAGGGTCTGGAGCTGGAGCTGGAGCTGGAGCTGGAGCTGAAGAGCTGGAGCTGGAGCTGGAGCTGGAGCTGGAGCTGGAGCTGGAGCTGGAGCTGAAGAGCTGAAGGAGAAAGAACAGACCGTGGACAAAAGAACAAACACACTCGTCCACTGAGTTGACTTTTACAGTGAGAGATGTTAATGTGGCATCATAACGACAGGCCCACACACACACACACACACACACACACACACACACACACACACACACACACACACACACACACCACTATATTCCTTCTCTGTAAAAAAACAACAATTACTACATTGTCCTTGGCAGCCAGTAAGAGAGAGGACCGTTCTACTGAGTGATGGGGGAGAGGGAGGACCACCCTACACACCCAGAGAGAGAGAGGACAGTTCTACTGAGTGATGGGGGAGAGGGAGGACCACCCTACACACCCAGGGAGAGAGAGGACAGTTCTACTGAGTGATGGGGGAGAGGGAGGCCTGTCCTTTGATATCAAATTTCGTATCTGCTCGAACTGAACAAAAACAAGCCAGTTATAACCACTGAGCACCGACTAAACCAGTGAACTAGCTAATAAGCTAGAACCATTATAAAGCGTTCATTATAAAGTTCAGCACAGCAGCAACGATTCTCTGCTTGGTGATGATGTCAGAGACGCGGGGGACAGTCAAAATATGGCGTTGGACTATGGCTGTTAAATTTTATATAAACTAAAGATGGGGAAATTGTTCAGCCCAATGTTGTAAACACTTCTCATCTTTCAGTGCCAGGCTTGGGCTCACAGGATGGTCCCAGATGTTTCCAGATGTTTGCCGTCAGGCTGATGCCCATTACGGAGCCACAGCCTGAGGCTTTGGACCCAAACATAATAAACAGGCTTCTGGCTTTTGTGGAAAGCTTCCTCATGCTGGTCATTCCGAGTTTATATCATTCACAAGCTGAAGTGGCTCCTGCTTTGTTAGGCTGGGCCCTGAGGGTGTTCCACCAGCTGCATGGTTAACGGGGGCCCCTGGTAAACTTTAGGGCTGGAAACGAGGTCCGCTGGCACAGGCTGGAGTTTTAAATGGAGTTTGGATGGAGCTGTAATAGGATTTAGTTAACGAGTAGTGCTTAGAGTTGAAATGTAAATGTTTATCTATGTGTGTCATTACATTTAAACTCAGCCGAAGAGGCCAGTCAGGGGAGATTCCTGTCCAGTTTGGGTCATCGAACCTGGTGTCTTCTACAGTAGGTCGTTCACATCAAGTGTCTGGAAGCCAGAAGGCTGAAAATCAGAGAATGATCAAATCTACAGAGCTGTGTTTGACGAGTGGCTCTCGTGTGGCTTTGGGGTCTCACCGGGAGCCCCGACCTGCTTCCGATTAGAATCAAAAAACCCGAAAAGTCAGAACACAGAAACTGAGATATCATCTACCAACACTGGGGCAGTGGTGGACTAATGGTTAGGCACTAGGCCCCAGTATGAGAAGGTCATGGGTTTGAATCCCACATTAGTAGGTTGCCCTGAGGTACCTTTGAGCAAGGTACCATTCCCATCACTGCTCCTAGGGTGCCAGATGTATGGCTGCCCCTGCTGAACAGTGTGTTCAAAGATTCAAGTCATTATTGTTGTAATGTTTGCTTTTTTCACTAGAGCACTAGGGCTTCACTGGGGGTCCAAGGTCGCTTATCAACAAAATCTGAGACCTTCAACAAGAAGGTTCTTTTCTGCAGGAACCAATGTTTCTGAGCACATGAGTCTATTCAGCTCAACGTGTGTTTGGGTTTTGGGTTTGTGGAGACGGGACGTCTGAAAACCTGAGTCTTAAACACTCAGCACTACCAACATCAACACGTGGCCCAGAGTCAAAGCTCTTAGCAGCTTCTACAGGAGCAGGACAAAATTTAGGGATTGAGATGCAAATGCTTGACAACCCAACGCTGAAATATTAGTGAAAAGTCTGAGATCTCCGGGACCCCCCGTGGCACCACGTTTGTTATGAAATGGCATCTAAACTTTATACCTGCACAAACGACGGCACAGCTGATTGACAGTTACAATGCCACTGTTGCTTAGCAACAGAGAAACGCACAGCGAGAAACAACATGAACCCGTCCTCCTGTAAGCAGGCAGTTCTGGGTTGAAAGGGTTTATGGCTGAGCGTATCTGCCGAGCTGGGCGTGCTGAGTGCCTGGCCTGGCGAGACCCAAAAAACATTCCATCAGAAGCACAGATACCAGAACCCGGTGGGACATGAGGTTTCACCAAGAAGGTGTTTGTTCTCAGGGTTAACGGAAAAACCTACAACGTAAACATCTAGACACACTGCCCCCTGTCGGGCACTGATATGCTCAAATATGTCGCATAAGCAGGATTCAAAATAGGCGGTGTTGGAGCCTCAGCAGCATTTCTGAGGTCAATAAAAGTGTCTTTTAAAAGCTCGCAGTGTGTGATCTTCAGGACTGAAAACATTCCCGCAGGAGATGAGCTCCTGAAGAGTCCGTGGGGGAGGGGAACAGGGTCAGATGAAGTGAATGTCCATAAGTTAATAATGCAAACATCTGCTAGAAACGTCCTTCAGGGGAGACACTTTTACACTCTCAGCACATTCCTGTACTTTTACTTTACACTCTCAGCACATTCCTGTACTTTTACTTTCCACTCTCAGCACATTCCTGTACTTTTACTTTACACTCTCAGCACATTCCTGTACTTTTAACTTTCCACTCTCAGTACATTCCTGTACTTTTTACTTTACACTCTCAGTACATTCCTGTACTTTTAACTTTACACTCTCAGCACATTCCTGTACTTTTTACTTTATACTCTCAGTACATTCCTGTACTTTTTTATACTCTCAGTACATTCCTGTACTTTTTTATACTCTCAGTACTTTCCTGTACTTTTTACTTTACACTCTCAGCACATTCCTGTACTTTTTACTTTATACTCTCAGTACATTCCTGTACATTTTTATACTCTCAATACATTCCTGTACTTTTTACTTTATACTCTCAGTACATTCCTGTACTTTTTACTTTACACTCTCAGTACATTCCTGTACGTTTTTATACTCTCAGTACATTCCTGTACTTTTTACTTTATACTCTCAGTACATTCCTGTACTTTTTACTTTACACTCTCAGTACATTCCTGTACTTTTTTATACTCTCAGCACATTCCTGTACTTTTTACTTAAAAAGTAAAAGTAATAAGAGTGCTGCTCCTGGAAGAAAGGCAGTATTGTAGGATTGGAGTCAGAAATCTGTGTTATTCCAGTTCTCCTCTGAGGGCTGAAATGAGAGCAGGCTTAATGAAGGTCTTGAACTCTTGCTGGAATTACATCTCCCCTGCTCGGGTCAGCTTTATAAACAATGTGACAGCTTTCAGAAACAAGCGAGGGAGCAGCGAGAGAGTCTCATCTTACAATGCACGAACCGACACGCTGCTCGAAATCAGCACAAGCGCTTATTCACCCTGTCGGAGGAGATTACTGTCCAGTCACGGAGCTCATTGTCATGTAAAGTCCATCGCTCAGACCTGTAATTTGCCTTGAGGTTCCCTCGATCAAGGTACCATCCCCATCACTGCTCCCCGGGTGCTGAATACAGCTTCACAATGCTGTATTTCAAGGCTGGAAAGTCACAACGAGCTGGTGGAGATCCAGTGCTCATCTATGGACCAAGAGGTCACAGGTCCCACCTCCAGCACCACCACCACTGGGTTCCTGGGCAAGACGTTTAAGCTACATTGCTCCTGGGAGACTCTCCCTCTAGTTAAGAAATAGGGGCTGTTCTGGATAAGAGCGCCTGCTAAACACCATAAGTGCCAAGTTTGAAGTGTGACGTTCCAAACTCATCTTTAAAACATCAATAAAAAATGAAATAAGGGCTCAGTCTTGACATTGGAGCTACCGCTCAGGTTCCAAGAGTTATATTTTGATACTCGAGACCCTCAGCAACCCAAAAGTTTTAAACTCAGACCTGCTGAGCTGTGTGCTGATTGCCTGTCGTGTGGCGTTGGGAAGCCCAAAAAGTGTTCAAACAGAATCATAAACGCAGAAAAATCAAACACAGAGTTTGAGGTGCAGCGGTGCCAACATTTACACAAGTCCCTCATCCGAACAGCGGAGGGGGACGTTCTGAGCTCCGGGGACGTTCTGAGCTCCGGGGACGTTCT
>CM029373.1:305585-339816 GCA_017165825.1 Hepsetus odoe | reverse complement strand
ATGATGAATAGCTGAACGAACCCGTTTTATGCATAAAACATGCGGCTAAAACACAAATACTGTACCGCGCCGAGAGCTCAGCTCAGGCCGTCCCGAGCCGAGAAAGCGGGAGATCCGAAATGACCTGTTTTTACAGTCGAACAAGAAAAAACCTCAGTTTTTTGCTCGATTTTGCAGACAAGCGGCCGATGGGCTTTAATCAAAGCTCCTGCTCGCCTCCTGAGGGACGCGCTTGAGAGGAAGCCCTACAAACACGTGGCGTCTGATAGTCTTGACTGTCGTTTTGTTGCCGAATTCGCTCCTTTAGAGCTTGACGTCGGTTTTGAAGTGAGCGTCTCGTCCCTCGATTCCCCACAAACATCGTCTCCGCGGAGAGAACGCTCATTACGGCCTGTTTATCCGTCCAAACGAGCGCCGTTCTGTTCGCTCATCAATAGCTTTGATATTTCTCACCTCTTTTTGATTCGCTTCTTGTTCTGTCGTGCCAAACGTGTTCCTTTCAACCGCTGCTCTCCAACACGCCCTCTGGGAACGGATGCGGCGGATCGTCTTCATTGTGGAGGGCCGCGTGATTGTCTTTGTTTTTACAGCTGTAAAGATCGTTCGTTTATCCTGCGTTTCCCTTCATTTCTTTAGTCTTCAGGAGGTTCAGTGATTCCAGTCTAAACACAAAGAGAGTTTCATTCTAACCAGCTTTAAAGTCAATATTCACCACCGCAGTTCTCCAGCACAGCCTCAACTCTGTTGACAGCTATTGTTGGTGGATGGATGGATGGATGGACGGATGGATGGATGGATGGATTTAGGTTCTGCTGAAAAGCTGCACTCTCTGCAGTCTTCTGTTTTTCCGATGGGCGCTTGATTAGTTCTGTCTGACGGGTAGTTCATTTTCGAGACTTAATGCAGACGAGTGGAGAGGAGGACCGAACCTTACCGTCTAATGCCTGTGATTAATAAAGACATCTGTGTGTGTGTGTGTGTGTGTGTGTGTGAGTGTGTGAGAGAAATGAGTGAGATTAATGAATAATATAGACAGCAGCAAAAGAGAAGAGAGGAGAAAAGAGGAGAAAAGACGAGCGATTTGCCACATTCTGAACAGATTAGTCATGTTTATTATTATATTAGTAACTAATGTGTAATAAACTGTTTCCACCTGTTTATTTGTACCACGTTCATGTGTTGGCCATTTTATCAGAAACCTGTCACAGAGAGAGAGAGAGAGGGAGAGAGAGAGTGAGAGTGAGAGAGAGTGAGAGGGGGGTAGAGGTAGAGAGAATGAGTGACACTTGTAGGAAGTTAGAGGAAGACAGACAGAGAGGATAAAAAAGAGAGAGAGAGTGAAAAACAAAACAAAGGAAAGACAAAAAGAGAGACAGACAGAGACAAAGAGAGAGAGAGAGATCAGACAGACAGACAGAAAGAGAGACAGGCAGACACTGTCTTTCAGTGAACACTGAGTCTTCTGTAGGGGGGTTAATGAGGGAGAACAATCCACACACACACACACACACACACACACACACACACACACACACACACTGGAGTAAAACCCACTGAAACTCGGTTCTGCTTTCATGGGTTTGTTCAAAGACAAAGGAAAGTGAGGAGAGTAAAAGGGTGAAATAGAGAGATGGAGGGATGATGGCCTGCAGTCAAATGATCCACATTACTGAGAGAAAGAAAAGAAGGAGTGAACTCCACTCCCTACAGCTTTTCACCACTTAGATCTTTACACTCCACCATTTACTGATTCAACTATTTTACTAAGTAAAATTCACTGAGAGCGTAAAGTAAAAGTACAGGAATGTACTGAGAGCGTAAAGTAAAAAGTACAGGAATGTACTGAGAGCGTAAAGTAAAAGTACAGGAATGTACTGAGAGCGTAAAGTAAAAGTACAGGAATGTACTGAGAGTGTAAAGTAAAAAGTACAGGAATGTACTGAGAGTGTAAAGTAAAAGTACAGGAATGTACTGAGAGTGTAAAGTAAAAAAGTACAGGAATGTACTGAGAGTGTAAAGTAAAAGTACAGGAGTGTACTGAGAGTGTAAAGTAAAAAAGTACAGGAATGTACTGAGAGTGTAAAGTAAAAGTACAGGAGTGTACTGAGAGTGTAAAGTGAGATGTGTCTCCTCTGAAGGACGTCTGGAGCGTCTGTCTGTGCTGAAAGTAAACTGAATCTCACTCCATATTAATAGAATTAAAGACTATTAAAGCCTCGAACTTCAACTCCAATAAAAACAATCTCTCTCTCTCTCTCTCTCTCTCCCCCTCTCTCTCTCTCTCTCTGTCTCTCTCTCTCTGTCTCTCTCTCTCAGGTCTCAGACAGGTGTGATTATGTGTATGTTAATGGGAAGGAGATGAAGGGACGAGTGAAGATGATGGTGAACTTTACCTTCAGCAGTCTTTCTGCTCAGCTGGAGCTGAAGGTTTGGATTCCTCGCCTGCCGCTGCACATCGAGCTCTCAGACACTGAACTCAGTCAGATTAAGGGCTGGAGGATCCCCAGCGCAGCAAACACCCAGAGGTGAGCAGCACCATGATGGTCCAACAGGTGACATCAGTCCATAAACACCCTCCACCTTTATCTCCAACAATAAGAGATATCAGTCCATACATTCACTAATAAACATGGAACTGAAGGTACTAGACACTAGAACAAAGACATCAGCCCCCAGCTTCACTGGAAACACTTTCTCTTAAACGCCTGCGATGGGCAGCGTGAAGAAGGAAGAGTCAGATATTTTTACCTGAATGTATTTCTCAGACTCAGGAGAGCAGAATAAAGATGAGGGACGCTGGAGAATAAAGCATGTCTGAGCTGCTAGAGTGGACCGAGACATGGCAGACTTCATGTCGGCGGTTCCTGCTGAAATTTTCACCGCGGCAGAAGAGAGCAAATCCACAGGGGCTTGAATGAGCTTCATCACAAAAGTGTGGCTAAAATAAATCAGACAGCGCTTTTAATAAAGAGCCCAAACTAACTGATCATCTATCTTGTGTTTTTTCCCCCTTTGAAGTCCACCTTAGTGACTCTCTCTCTGGGTGTGTAGGGTGGTCCTCCCTCTCCCCCATCACGCAGTATAACTGTCCTCTCTCTGGATGGGTAGAATGGGCCTCCCTCTCCCCCATCACGCAGTATAACTGTCCTCTCTCTGGGTGGGTAGGGCGGTCCTCCCTCTCCCCCATCACTCAGCATAACTGTCCTCTCTCTGGGTGGGTGGAATGGACCTCCCTCTCCCCCATCACTCAGTATAACTGTCCTCTCTCTCTGGGTGTGTAGGGTGGTCCTCCCTCTCCCCCATCACTCAGTATAACTGTCCTCTCTTTCTAGGTGTGTAGGGTGGTCCTCCCTCTCCCCCATCACTCAGTATAACTGTCCTCTCTTTCTTGTCCAACATCGGCACCTGATGAACTTCTTCTGGAAAAGCCTTCTCTCAGGAGGGTTGAAGCTGCTCTAGTTTGGAGTGGGGACCCTCTTGGTGCTTGAGGACGAACAGTTCCTGCAGTCATGGTCCAAATTTTGTCCTTGTTTGCTTCAGACACTCCTTGGTTTCATGTTTATTGAAGTTTAGAGTCTCGTGGACTCGTTTCAGCGAGAGCAGAGCTGCTGATCTGAAAGCTGTGAGACGCTGATTTGTAATTGCTCATTACTTTGCTTTTTGCGATGTGCTGCCGGAGGCTGTTACCTCCTAGACTCTTCATTTGCCTCCCACCAATCTTCAACATTTAAACACACCCCCTGCTGCTCACACACACCTTCTCCACGCTCGGAACAAACACAGAACTTTAATTAGGAAGCGGATGATTAGGAACGACTAAGAACACGTCCCCTTTATTAAAGTCCCGTCTCCCTCGTGGGCGGCTGACTGTCCTGGAGGATGGACCGGTCTCTAATGAGGAGTCTGACTGTTGTGTCCCTGACAGCCTCAATCTCACACACTAACAAGATGGTCTCCTGATGCAATCATGTTCCGATTCAGCGAAAGTGAACCTGACGTCCGCCCAGATGAGCCCGTCTTGTGGCAACAGAGCTTATTGCCGTGGCAACACCTTCGGGCCAAATTTGCTGATGTTCTTTGCCTGGACTCGGGGCAGCAGACGTTCTTGCAAGTGTCCGTGCAGCAGACATCACATCGCTGTTGAAACAACTTCATTTTTGTCTTCTTTATATTTTTGAAAAGGCTTGCTGCTTCATTATGTGTCCAACCAATCAGATTTCAGAGTCACTTATTATCTCATCATATAAAAATCACTATAGGGGGCAGCGGTGGCCTAGTGGTCGGGGAGTCGGCCACAGGATCGGAAGATTGTGGGTTCAAACCCCTCACCAGTAGGTTGCCCTGAGGTACCCTTGAGCAAGGTACCGTCCCCGACACTGCTCCCCGGGCACTTTCATAGCTGCCCACTGCTGCACGGTGTTTGCATGGGTTAAATGCGGAGGTCCAATTCCGTTGTGGTTCACTGTGTGCTGTGCTGTGACCTCGCAATGACAAGAATAGTCACTTTCACTTTCACTATAGTTCGTCCTTCTCCTTTAAAGGTCTGGAAAACTGGCATGTCTAACAAAACTGGAGACATTTTTGGTGGACAGTGTGTAGAGCTGTCACTTCACCACGAGAACGTCCTGGGCTCCATTCCCGGGTGGGACGGACCGGGTCCTTTCTGTGTGGAGTGGACAGGTTATCCCCGTGTCTGTGTGTTCTTGCTCCAGAAGCTCCGGTTTCCACCCACCGTCCAAAGACCTGCCCTTCAGGTGGACTGGAGATGATATATTGTCTCCTAGGCGTGTGTATGTTTGTGTTTGCGAGTCCTCCGCGATGGACTGGCGACCTGTCCAGGGTGTATCCCCGCCTTTCACCCTGTGAGAGCTGCCCGCGACCCTAATCAGGACAAGTGGTTAAGAAAACGAGTGAGTGAGCTTCAACAGCAGTGTAGAGTAGATGGTCTGTTAGTCTTTGAAATGAGTGAATCGATAGGAAAGACAAGGATGTCCATCCTACAGGGGCGGGGCTTCATTTCTGAGGACACATCCTGTATAACTCTCGCTGCCGCTGATGATCTTTGGAGATGCCGGCGACCTGTTTTAACTCGAGGATGTTTAGTGTCGCTTTAATGAGTCTTCTTTCTCTGCACACCTTCTGAACGTTCCTTTATTTCCTGTTCTCTAACAAAGGAAGTCATTAGTGTTTGGTTTGGCAGGAGATTGGAAGGCCAGCATGCATTCTGCTTCTTTTCACCACTTTCTGTAAAGAGCCGTCATCAGCAGATCATGGTAATTAGCTCGTGCTGGACTCTCACACCTTGCGAGAAGCTTCATCAGCAGAATGGGCTTTAGCTAACAGCGAGAACCATCAGCAGCTGGAGAAGCAGCTTCATGTCATCATTTCTTCATATTGTGCTTCCTGATTTTCTTGTATTTTTCATGTTGAGGAACAGATCTACAGATCTTCCTGAAGGACAGTGTTGTTGTCTCTCATTTTCAGTCCAGTCTCTGTACCTGAGCAGTTCTCCAGATCTTCCTGAAGGACAGTGTTGTTGTCTCTCATTTTCAGTCCAGTCTCTGTACCTGAGCAGTTCTCCAGATCTTCCTGAAGAACAGTGTTGTTGTCTCTCATGTTCAGTCCAGTCTCTGTACCTGAGCAGTTTGATAGTTCTGTGTTGGTTAATCCACACAGTGATCTACGTCTGAACCTTCAAGCAGAACAAAGCGTCTAACTTAAGACATGAAGCAGTGAAGAACCAGGTGCAGATGATTCCAGATGATCAGGTGATTCGTTTACTGCTGATGCAAAATATAAAGAAATTAAGACTCAAGACTAATTTGCTTGACCTCGTCCCCCAAACTAACTCCGTCCCACGCTCCTGTCCATCATGAAGACAAAACACCAAAAAAAAAACAAAGAAAAAACACCCCTCACTCTCCTCACTCAGGAAATACTGCTGTTCAAATCCTTCAGCACTACACCCTCCCACACACACACACACACACACACACACACACACACCATTCTGCAAATTTATCACTGATTACCTCCATCGTCTGTCATAAATCACACTCCAACTGTTTATTATTATGTGCAAAGTTTAAAATCAGTTTTTTCTGAACAGTGAAAGTCTTTACTCCCACTGCAAGTGTGTGTGTGTGTGTGTGTGTGTGTGTGTTTATTATCAACCTGTGAATCCTGGTTTGAATAAGTTTTTCAGAAAACGTATGGATGGATGGATGGATATTTAAAGTGAAAAAAGTGAAAGTGACTATTTGTGTCATTGTGGAACACGGCACAACACACAGTGACCCACAACGAAATCACACCTCTGCATTTAACCCACACACACTCACGTCCAGCAGGGGCAACTATTCAAAACACCCAGGGAGCAGTGACGGAGTCGGTACCTTGCTCAAGGGCACCTCAGGGCAACCTACTGCCCTGGGATTCAAACCCACGACCTCCTGAAGTTCAAATTAAACATGTACCTTCTACAGGACACACTGCTCCACTGGGAAGCTCCGCTGTCGATGCTTTGTTGAAGATCTTCTGCTGTTCTGATGTAGCTGGAATTCAAACGATCCACTAACTGCGACTGAACCGATTCCCACTAATTATATTTAAAATATAAAAGGAAATCTAACCTTAACCTTAACCTCAACCCTAAACTCGAATCTAATTCTTGTCTTAGACCTAAATTTAGTGCTTCACCAGATACTTTGGGACCAATTAGAGTATCCGTAGACAGTTACGGCGGCCGATGCCATAAAGTGTGAAGCTTTCTTGCACAATTTCTAATTATTTACTCCGTTTAAGCTGGAAATGTGAAATGTACCATTATTATTTCAGGACACGAGCACTAATTGTGTATTAAAATGTGCAAAAAGTGTCCTTGTGGTGGAAATATCACTTATTTTCTCTCCGAAAATCGATGAAATGATGTATTTTATTCCGTGGTGCCCTGCCGACGGCTGTATGTGTGTAAAGCGAGCATTGAATCAACGATTTGATGGGTTGAATTATTTAAGGTCGCCGTGCTCGGTGCCAAGCGTAGAGGGGTATAAAGTGAGTCCAGGAGTGAAATTTGGACTCCAAACGCATCTTGGCTGATCAGCTACTTCAGGGATGAGTGGAAAACCCTGTACGTTTGATTCATCCGCTCCTGTAAGACCAGGTTAAACGACTCGTCGCCGAGGAAGAGAGCAGCAGCGTTTTTGGCTAAATTGACTGTAATGAGTAAATGTAGCGATGCGGCACTTTCTTCACTGCTTATGTAAGTGTCCTCACGATACGTTGAATGTTTTAATGTCAACAGCGGTGTGTCGGTAGAGCGGCGGGTGCATTAGGCTCGGAAATGCACGTCTGAGAAGATGCTGCTCTCGGATCCAGTCACGGAAACGTCTCGGCGATTACCGAGCAAATAAACAGAAGCTAAAATGTGCAGAAGGGCGTCTCTGTGGACAACGTGGACGTGTTAGAATATAAAAGCCACTGAGTAACTGCATAAGGGGCTGCAGGTCAGAGTGTCCAGGCTGATCCCTGTCCCCCCCAGCCAGCTCCTACAGTGGACATCATCGCTGGACCATGAAGCAATAAAAGAAGCCTCCAGGATGCACTATGGGATTGCGGAGGCAGTGTGATGCCCCGGACCGTGATCTGCTGGGATACCTTGGGTCCTGCATTCATGTGGACGTTACGTTGCTGCAAACCAAGTTCACCCCTTTATGGTGATGGTGCTTCCTAATGGCAATGTCCTCTCTCAGCAAGATAACATCCTGCAACACTGCAGACACAGAGGAACCGACTGAGGAACAAAGAGATGAAGCAGTCTCCAAAGTCCCCACATCTCATTCCAATCACTTGTGGGGCGTACTGGAGAAACTAGTACCTGGAACAAGAGGTCCCTGAGCAAGACCCTTAACCCTGAGTGTCTCCAGGTGGACTGTCCCTGTAATTAGGACATGGAAGTCACTCTGGATAAGAGCTAAATGCCGCAAATGTAAATGTAAATGTAGTCCCAGTTAGATCCATGGACCCACTTCCCAGTTTACAGGACTTAAAGGATCTCCTGATGGTGCAGAAACTACAGCTCAGGTGGAGTCCAAGCCTCGACTGAGCTGTTTGGATGGTGTGAGGAGGTCCTGCACGATGTTGGGCAGGTGGTTTTAATGTTATGGCTGATGTTTGAAAACAGTGGTGAATCAATAACGTTTGTAGCCCATCAAAGTGTCACAGCAATGTTTCAGCATCAGGCTTCTGAGCAGAGCGGAGACGTTTACTGCAGCAACGTTGGGACACACCCCCCATAAATACCCCTGATTTCAGGAGGAACACCACGAGAGTTTCACTGCTAATGTCCAGGAGGGCAAACTGCCAGCAGAACTACACAGGGGTGTGTGTGTGTGTGTGTGTGTGTGTGTGATGTCTCGTGCTCTGGTCTTCCCTCATCTTTGTTTATCAGTGAATTACAGGCTTGTCCTCGCTGCAGTTACATCCACAGAGTGAACTAATGGGCAATAATTCCACTGTGTGTGTGTGTGTGTGTGTGTGTGTGTGTGTACAGGAGTGTGTTAGAATAGCAGGGAATTCCTGTCCTTGATGACCTTGATGATGATCTGGTCATCTTGAGGATTGCTCAAATTGGTGAATTAGATTAGATTAGATTAGATTAGCATGGACTAAAAAAAAAAAAAAAAAAGATTATATTAGATTGGATTGGATTGGACCGCACTGGATTAGATTAGATTGGATAAGATTAGTTTTGATTAGATTAGATTAGATTAGATTGGATTAAATTAGATTAGATTAGATTGAATTGGATTAGATTAGATTAGATCGGACCGTACTGGACTGGACCAAACCAGACCAGATCAAACTGTACAAAACCACATTCGATTAGATTAAATTAGCATGGACTAAAAAAACAAGAAAGATTATATTAGATTGGATTGGATTGGACCGCACTGGATTAGATTAGATTAGATTGGATTAAATTAGATTGAATTGGATTGGATTAGATTAGATTAGATTAGATTGGATTGGATTAGATTAGATTAGATTAGATTAGATTAGATTAGATTAGATTAGATTAGATTAGATTGGATTGGATTGGATTAGATTAGATTAGATTAGATTGGATTGGATTAGATTAGATTAGATTAGATTAGATTAGATTAGATTAGATTAGATTAGATTAGATTGGATTGGATTGGATTAGATTAGATTAGATTAGATTGGATTGGATTAGATTAGATTAGATTAATCTTTGTCACCTGTAGACCTGTAGCCCTGGAAGCTGTTTGTTAAAGTATGTTCAATGTTACAGACAACAGAGCAGATTAGACAGATTCTAATGAAGGGAACTGATATGAACCGTGTGAAGTTATATATAGAAATCAAACGGGCCGAGCTGAAGAGGAAATATGATTTTATTATGTTTTGGAGTTTCAGTAATGAAGCCTGAGTAGATTTATCTTAGTTAAATTCTTTTTATGGCCGAGACAGCCCACATTTCTTTTTCCATCAGTTTTATTTTAATGTAATCACATAATTAGACTCTTACATGAATCACATTTACATCTGATTTACAGTCCAGACCGAAAGTTTTCAAACTTCTGAGTTTTTGAGGTTTCGGACTTTATTTTTTCCTCATTAATCTCAACATAAAATTCCACAAACATCACAGATAACAATCATTTATTTGATACCCTTTACATTCATGCCTTCCTGGCAATGGCTCTGAAGGTATAGCCTTCTCTTTGAAGTTTCTCTTGTTCTTCTTGGTGGTGTTTCAGGTTCTTCTGCTTGACATGTACATGTCTGTACCAGTCAAAGTTCCCGAGCACTCTGGAAATAAAAGATCACTCTTTATTTTTCTGCATCCATCCTTATCTGATCCATGTCGCAGAAAAAACATCCCCAAAGCTTGAAGCTGCCACCACCGTGCTTGACTGTAGGGATGGTATTAAAGAGACTGTGGCTGGTTTGATCCACACATACCGATGGAGAACTGCTGGTTTAAGTTCTCCATTCATTGGATCAGATTTTATTTTTCTCATGTCACTTTTTGCCAGACTGGGTTTTTTGCCTTTTAGTGAGAAAAATCTTCCATTTTTCACTCTGCTATTAAGACCTGAGGGGTGCAGTGCAGGTGTGTTCTCCTGTATGGTTCTTGGGATCTCTGAATTGTATTCCTAATGACCATGGGGTTCTTGGTTACCTGACTAATGACCTTTCTTCATCAGATTGGACTGGACTGGATTGGATTGGATCGAATGGATTTCCAAAATCTTCTCCAAACATCTTCATTATGGTTTCCTCTCAGACGTCTGGTTCCCTTCACCACCACTGTGTGTGAATCTGAAAATTTCTCTACATCAAAACCGCTCTGATTGACTTTGCTTGGACAAGTTAGCAAAATTCACTTCATTTCAACTGTCTGTGCACAAGCTCCGCTACATGAGCGGTAGTGTTAAACAGTTTGTGTGGCATGTAATGAAGCCTTTCGAAGCATTTTTCTCGTTTATTCTGTCCATTTTTGACCTTCAGCACATCAGAGCCCAACAGGCCGGCTAAATGCCAGAGCAGCTCCTGAGAGAGAATCTCGCGCCAGGCCTGCAGCCGGCATGACACGGACATTAAAATGCCTCTAGACTGCAGCCAAATCTGTAAAATTCCCACTGCGAAGGCAGGGAGCGAGTAAACGAGTGGAGAGATTGCAGCGAGATTGTGGAGTTTTTTTCCTGTTCAGACTGGTGCAATTGATTAAGAACTGATTAGATTTGTGATTGCTTCAAACCCCAGTAGAGCGGGCGGGAATGGTGTTTTTGTAGAGTGGTTTAATTACACACACACACACACACACACACACACACACACACAATCCAACTGTACACTCTGTATTGTAAGAGGTGTAAGAGGAGGTTTTCTGAGTTATTTCTCAAAACAACCTAAAAAAAGAGCTCACTTATGTAGAAGAATCCAAGCAAGCAGAACATGAATAAATAAAAAGATGCACTGAAATAATTTAGCAAAACATTTCAATTTGGTTACTATGGCACTAAAATCAGGGATGGTGCCACTATGACAACTAGAGATAGAAAATACAGGAGGAATGTACTGAGAGTATAAAAGTAGAAACTACAGGAATGTACTGAGAGTATAAAGTAAAAAGTACAGGAATGTACTGAGAGTTTAAAGTAAAAAGTACAGGAATGTACTGAGAGTTTAAAGTAAAAAGTACAGGAATGTACTGAGAGTGTAAAGTAAAAAGTACAGGAATGTACTGAGAGTATAATGTAAAAAAGTACAGGAATGTACTGGACGTCTTTTCCTCTGTGTGTTTGTGTCCAGACTGAAGGAAGGAGTCTGTTCTGAAGATGAAAGAAAGGATAGAAATTTGGGGTCAAATTTAAGAAGGAATAAATCCTCCAGTAGTTTCCTGTAAACTCTTCTTCAGTAAAGTGACCAAGAATTCTCAATATTCTGTTCTTTTTGGAGCATGTTGCTCTGAAATAAACGTGAACGCTCCCTCCTGAGAGCTGTGAGGAACAGGAACGCTGCCCAGGAGCTCAGGATGATGACTGTAGAGCCAAAAAAGAGACTTTAGAGTGAAATAATAATGACTTAATTTCTGTGTACGGACAACAGCTGACTCTTCTACTCACTTAATATACTTGAGCTTCGGTTTCTAAATAGTCCAGAAAGTACAAATCCATCAGCATTACTGGAGTAGAACTGAGTTCATGAAACTAGTTTCAGGGAAAGAACCACTAATGCAGCAGAAGCTGTACATTTCATTGGATTAAACACACTTTCAGTCACTCATTTTCTGTGCCGCTTGTCTTGATTGGGCGCTGCTGGAGTCTAGCTCAGGCCAATTGTGGTCAGGTGGTCAGTCCTCCACGTGCGTTTGATTAGACTGGAGATGCTACACTGACCCCGAGGGGTGAGTCTGTTTTTCCTCCAACGGGCCAGTGAACTCTGTAGACCTTTACAGGCTCCGGCAACCCTGGACCGTATAAATGGCTGGATGGATGGATGGATGGATGGATGGATTAATGGAAGGACAGGTGAACGGAAAGATACATGGACAGATGGATGCATGGATGAATGTATGGATGGATGGACGGATGGATGGATGGATGGATAGACAGATGGATGAACGGATGAATGGATGGACGGATGAATGGATGGACAGATGGATGGATGGATGGATGGACAGAGGGATGGACGGATGAATGGATGGATGGATGGATGGATGAATGGATCATTCTGGGAGGTTCGGGATGAATGGATGCACGGATGGATGGATGGATGGATGGACAGATAGATGAATAGATGGATGGATGAATGGATGGACAGATGAATAGATGGTTGGATGGATGGATGGACAGAGGGATGGACGGATGGATGGATGGATGGATGGATGAATGGATGGATGGACAGATGAATAGATGGTTGGATGGATGGATCAGTAAATGAATCGTTCTGGGGAGGTTCAGGATGAATGGATGGATGGACAGTGGGATGGACGGATGGATGGATGGATGGATGGATGAATGGACAGAGGGATAGACGGATGGATGGATGAATGGATCGTTCTGGGGAGGTTCAGGATGAATGGATGGATGGATGGACAGAGGGATGGACGGATGGATGGATGGATGGATGGATGAATGGATCGTTCTGGGAGGCTCGGCTGAACTGAGGCTCTGCTCTGGTTCTCGGAGGCGACTCTTCTCCTGATTGGTCTGAAACTCCGTATCTATGAGGAAGTGCTGTAGTTCAAAGCAATAGTTCAAAGGCCTGAAGTTCTTCTTAATCACTTGTGACGCCGCTGCCGTCTAATAGCCTAAACATGATGCGCATTCATGAGAAACATTAATCTGAGGCAGGCGGCCGGGCTGTGCAGCGGCGAGCGCTCGGCCCGGTCCGTATCGGGAACGCGCCCGCGGCCTGTGCTGAGTCAGATCTGTGCTTTGTGGAGATAATACGTGTGGTTCTGCTCTGCGGGCAGGAATGAGAGTCCTCAGTGCTTCTTTTTTTCACTCGGCGCCTCGAAATAACAGAACCTATTAAAGGGGAAGTCGTTAAAGGGCTGATCTCTCACATTTTTCTCGTACATGATGTTCCCCTGAAGTTCTGTGTGCTTTAATGTTCCAAAAAAGTTTGATTCCACCTTTTCTTCAAAAATATCTCAGTGTGTCTTTGAGACCGATGTGTAAATGAGCTCCGCTCTGATTGGTGCGGCTGTTCAGACTGACTGACCGAATGAATGAATGAATGAATGAATGAGCGAATGGGCGAATGAATGAATGAATGAATGAATGAACGAATGAATAAATGAATGAATGAGCGAATGGGCGAATGAATGAATGGTGGTCTGGGATCTTTACTACTGTAGATTGAAAGCATGAGTGAATGAATGAATGAGTGAATGAGCGAATGGGCGAATGAACGAATGAATGAATGAACGAATGAATAAATGAATGAATGAACGAATGAATAAATGAACGAACAAATGAATAAATGAATGAATGAATGAAAGGGTGGGGTACCCAGCTGTAGAACTGATCGGCAGGGCTAAGTGGAATGGGCGGAGTTAACTCTTTACGGGTTAAGTGGGCGGAGCCAAGCTGTTGGTGGAGCTAAACTAACACTAAACCTAACGGATGAGCGAGTGGGCGGGGCTACGCTGCTGTGGGCGTGGCAATAACAAGTAAATGTGTTCCTGTTAAGGAGATAAACATAAACATGACTTTAAAGTTTTCGTTCACGTCCACAAAAAAGAAAGAGGGAAACCTCGTTATTCTGGACCATGCGGCGACACCGTGACCTTCTCCTCCTCCAGGACGGGATCCATCCGCTCGAAACGGGAAGAACTCGTGGATTTAAGAGTTTACGGCGTGTTTCTGAAAAATTAAGCAAGGACTCCGTTCTCTCTCGTTCTGAGAAAGTGAAGAGATTTAGGCTTTTCCGTGACACGCGTCCTTCATCGCCGAGACGGAGGAGTGCCTTGTTTGTGTCCTCTTTCTCTCCAAACTTGTCCTACTTACTTTCTGTCTCCGTCTGAAGCTTGCCTCGGTATTCCAGGCTGATTTGCGATTCGCTTACATACAGTAGACACTTGTCTTTCTAGTGATTTTCTTTTTTTTCCACGCAGCAGGAACTTTCTGCTTTTAAGAAGGAGCTCTGTTCCCTGAAGGGGCGGCTTATGTGTAAATGACAGGCCGCGAAACCAGTTGTGACTGAACTGGATTGTGGAACGACTCCCCGAGGCATGTTATCTCTTTCACGTCAGATAGAAAGTTTTTTTTATTCCTCCCTGCTGGACGAGTTTGCAGCTGTTTTTCTTTTCTCCGGCCTTCTGACACAAATCTCAGTGTAGGCTAACAATAAATCCTGACTCAGAAAGGCCTTTGTGTTCGGCAGCGCTGCGATTCACCTGCCGTTCAGCAGCGCAGCACTCTTATCTCGTCTGGGACGTTTCCAGGAGGGGAGGCGGACGTGTCCTCGCCCGCCGGAGCCGCAGAGCAGAGCTTTCTGCCTGAGCGCCTCGAGGCCGAGCCCGGGCCACAGGACCGGCCCAGGCCCGGGAGATGCCCGGGGTGTAGCTCCTGGGATCTACCCGGAAATGTAATCAAACGTCCTCCAAATGTCTTCTTGTCCTCTGCATCTTCCCTCCCACCACATGCATGAAGCTTCTTCTCCTCTTTCCTGACAGCTCCAGCCTCAACATCCTCCCCCTGATAAACTCCTCGTCTCTCCTCTGGACATGTCCAAACCAACTCTCACTTTGTCTCCAAAATGTCCAAAACATCCCTCTAATCCTGTCCATCCTCGATCCTGTCCTAATCTCAGTATCTTCAGCTCCGCCCACTGCCTCTTCATCAGCGAAGCAAAGTTCACTTTTCACACCTTGAGCTTTTGGGCCGCCGTCATGTTTCTACGAAGGTGAATTTTTATTAGTGAAAGACCAAGAAGAGTCCTTTAAAGAGGAACGTCTGAGCCGTGCTGCACTGGTTAGCAAAAATCAAACCCGGGAAAAATAATCGGCCCCCTAATCAGAAGGTTGTGGGTGCGAATCCCAGACCAGTAGGTTCACCTGAGGTACCCTTGAGCAAGGTACCGTCCCCATCACCGCCTGCCAGGCACTGGCTGTACACATCTGCACGGTGTGTGCGTGTGGGTTAAACACAGAGGGCGTGTAGTCGCTTTCACTTTCACTTAATCCCCCCAAAATGCGACCATTTACATCTGATATTTAAAAAATTATTATTATTTTTTTTCTTTACTGTAAACTTTACATTACTACACTCTTAATAGGTAACAGGTCATTTATTTTTTACCTTCGATGTTGGATTTTTTCTTTTAATGTTATAAATGCACATAAATATATATATATTTTTTATATATTTCATATATTGTGCTTTTTTTCCCCGGTTTTTTATATATATGTATATGTTTTGTTTTGGTTTTGGAAACTGTTTTTAAGGTTGTCCTGACGTCCCCGGAATGCAGCAATAGGCCGAGTTAGTTTTTTTTTTCACATTTTGCTGCTGCAAGACTGGCAACCCCCCACCCAAAGCCCTGAGCTGCTGCGGAGGAGAAGGGGATGCGAGGAGAGGAATGAATGGGGGCTGATGTTATTTTGGCGTGTTATTTCTCTCGCCCTGGATGGAGAAGTGCTGACGGAGGCGGTTCTCGGGTTTTTTCCCGCCGAGGCTCCTGCTGTTAATCTGAACGAGCTCTGACGCTCTAAAAGCTGAATGATTACTTTAATTGGTCTCCTTTCATTAGACGTCGGTCCCTCGTCACACCTAATAGAAGCCTGTCGACTCAGATTTATTCTCCAGAAGCTTTCATTTCCCGGCGTGTGTTTGTACACATCCATCCTCGGGGCGTGTGCTTTTGTATGAACGGAGGAAGAAGTGATGGAGTGAATGAAGCGGTGAATCCGGACTGATTTTCTCCCAAAAAAAATCCATTCAAAAAGTCCAGATAATTACATCAGTAAAGAACTTAATGAGGTTTATTCATGACATTAAAATTGTTATTATATTGTATCCTTATAAAATATACTTTATAATTATCAGCGTAATGAAGAAATGACTTGTGTGCAAAAGTCTTGCAAACACACACGTAACTCCAGTCTAAACACGAAGAAAAGTCAACGTTCACCACCGTTATTCTTCAGCACAGCCTCAACTCTCTTAGGTCAGCTCCTTTCTTTAAGTCAGGAACACTTCTCAAGGCTTCTTGAAGGACGTCCCGAAGCTCTTCTTTGGAAGTCGGCTGCCTTTTGTCTCAGTTCTGTGTCAAGATGATCTCACACTGCTTCTGAAACCGCTCAGGTACAGAGACTGGACTGAAAATGAGAGACAACAACACTGTCCTTCAGGAAGATCTGGAGAACTGTCCCTCAACAAGATTTGGAAGCAAAATGAGGGGCTCAAGACTTTTTCACAGCGCTGTAATCATAGATAACGGGTGGAAGTTCTAGTGTGAACTGCGGGTTCACATTGCAGCGTTTGTTGTCCACACTGCTGTCCCTTCACTTGACATTTTTTTTCCAGAGATCCGCTCGATATTTTGTGGTGGACGGTTTCAGACGTCCTCAAATGTCAATCATGGAGTTCAAAGCTCCGCTGCAAACACTAAACATGTCGGGACGGTCACGGATTGTGTCCTTCTGGTTCTCAGGTCAGCTCGGGACAGTGAGGACGATGAAGAAGAAGAGCGGAAGGGGCGGAGCTGCACCCTGCAATACCAGCGGTCCATCGTGAGGGTTCTCACACACTTCGTGGCCGAATCGGCGGATTCGCGAGCTCCACTGAAGTACCTGCTGGGCTCTGATTGGCAGGTGGACATCACCGAGCTGGTGTGGGACTTCCTGAAGGTGGAAGACCCTCGAATCGCTCGGCTGCAGGTCGGACGCCTGCTGGAGGGCATGGACACGGGCATGACCAGCATTCAGGTGTGTGTCAAAAATGCAGTCGTGTGCAAAAGTTTAAGCACCCTCAATTGCCTAATCCCTCATCCTGACAGTTTTCTGCCAATTTTACTGCACAGTTTATATTTTTGTTCTGAATTTGAGCTATTTTTTAAAAACGTCCTTCATTTGTTCTCCAATATTTTCAATTCAGCAAATTTCGTAATAAATGTGTATTAAGATGGGAATCAAAGTATGCTGTCATCTGAGGCTTGAATCATTTCCTAAAGAACCGTCTGTTTTAATTCGATGTGCTCTGTGGTCCACTGCTTTTGGACCATGCTGGAATACGTCCCTCGTTTGAGTCTTCGAGCTCTGGGAAGGTGTCCCCGTCTTTGAAAGCCGTCCCCGTTTGTGCTCCAGGTTCTGTCTCCGCTGTCGGACTCCATCCTGGCGGAGAGGACGATTCGGGTGCTGGACGAGCGAGTGAGCATCACCGAGCTCGGCCTCCAGCTGGTCAGCGGCCTCACGCTCAGCCTGCAGCTCAGCACAGGAAGTAACCGAGCCATCAGCGCCATGGCGACCACAGAGGAAGTGCTGAACAGTCCCAAACAGGTCAGTCCTCCATGTCAGTACGGTGAGGGTTCAGACGGCAAAATAACATTCACCTCAAACAGACCACATCCCATGACCCCAGACTCAGGAGGAAAGTAATTAAGGGGTAATTAAGTAATTAAGTAATTAAGGAAAGGGCCTAGAGGTTAGGGAGTCACCCTGCATTGGAAGATTGTGGGTTCGATTCCCTCACCAATAGGTTGCCCTGAGGTACCCTTGAGCAAGGTACTGTCCCCATCACTGCTCCCCGGGCGCATTCAATAGCTGCCCACTGCTGCACGGTGTTTGCACAGGTTAAATGCAGAGGTCCAATTTCGTTGTGGTTCACTGTGTGCTGTGCTGTGACCTCGCAATGACAAGGGTCGTCACTTTCACTTAATTAAGTACAATTACTTTAAGTACAATTACTAATTCTCCGATTACTAAACTATATCACGACTCCAGACTCAAAGATGGGATGTAATGAAGTTATTTGGACATTAGAGTTTCTGTATTTAAAGGAAATCAAAGGAATAATTGTCACTTTAATACTCACTTCTGTGCTTTTTCACTTTGCTGTGCTTTTTTGGGCATGAATGTCTTTTCTTCCGAAAGAAAGAACGAAGAAACTTTTCTCACGTCTGCCTAAAAACTCACATTTTCCCTGCAGATCCCCAAAAAGTTTCTTTCCCCCCAAAAAAGTCATCTTTTTGACCATCCTTGCTTTTAGAAATGAACAGGATGAGTTGGTTACTCAGGTGATTTATGTAAACAAGCTCTGTTCTGATTGGCTGTCCAGTGCTGAGCCTCGTTCAGTATGCCCCTCAGAAATACTGTCACTAATGTAATATAATTCTAACCTAAATACTTTTTCAGCATGAATGAGCAGCCGAAACAACCAGTGTGTGTGTGTGTGCTGGTTTTAGTGACATCACCAGAACCAAAACTACACTTAATTTCAGGGGCCGCTTGGACTCGGGACGGGACGGAGTATCTTCTGAAACATTTGGCCGAAGCAGGAAATAGTGGAAATGTGATTTTTCACTGAAGTATCGCATTAAAAGTTAATGTGAGGGGTGATTCAGAGTGAGCGCGAGGGAAGCACCGTAAAATAGCGTTCCGGCGTGTGAAGGGACGAGTGCCGGAGCGGAGGAGCCGAATATCGGGCCCATACGGAGCCTTTGGAATGTGCCGGTGGCTCTCGGACACGCTTCGGGCTGCTGCTGGGAGAACCAGCAAAAAGGAACCGTCACGCCAACCTTCAAAATGTGCAGTTAAAGACGAGTGCAAACTCCAGAGAACACACACACACACACACTCGCACACTCACACACACTCACAGTCAACCAGAGAAAGAAATGAGGCCTAAAAGAGCTGAGCTGGTGCTAAATAGAGTCATGTTGTTCCGATTAAGGCCGTCAAACGGATGATAATTAGTCTCCGTCCAGGTTCTGCAGCTTTCTATCTGCGTTCCCTCCTCCGAACCCTTAAATAGACCTTAATTAAGCATGACAGCAGTTACCAAGGGCAACCATAGTTACCTTACACCCGAGGGTATATATCACACTCTTGGAACAAATGGGAAATTGCTAGAAAATGCCATCTTAATGGACTGCTGGGGTGAGAAAGAAACTGTACACGGGTTTCTAAAGGTGTCGTTTATAAATGTAACGCTTCTCCTCTGGTGCCGAGTGTGAGAGAGGTGTGCGAGGAGCTGCACGCCGGGAAGTTGAAGTGCTTCATTATACGTCACAGGCGAAACAGGCTGCTGTGTAATTGGCTTAATTTATAATCGATGCTGGAATCAAAGTGTTACTTACATTTCCTGACAAGCCAACTCCACGGGGGGCAAGTGCGTGTTATACTCCCATCGACCGCAACATTACAACCACCTGCCGTACTTGTGGAGACCTCTGGAGTTGTGCTGCGAGATCTTCTCTAAAGAGCCTGTTGCAGGTTGAACAGGGCGTGAGATGTGAGGAGCAACATCTTGAATACTTAGTTCCTCAGTCGGTTCCTCAACAGTGTTTGCAGTGTGAGGGAGTGTTATCCTGCTGAAGGAGGACACAGGCGATAGGGAACACTGCCACTGTGAAGGTGTGCAGCAACGTTTAGGTGTCCAAAGTAATGGCCAGGGTTTCCCAGCAGATCAGTGTCCAGAGCGTCACATCACCTCTGACGGCATCCTTGCGCCATCTCTTCCCCAGAACACAAACCACGTGATGGAAAAGAGAACGTCATCCATCAGACCAGCTTTCATTCCTCCATTGCTCCATGATCCTGGAGCTCTCTTTGGTGGACAGATGTTAACATGGACACCCTGACTGGTCTGCAACCCCATACACAGCTACCTGGTGTGTTCCGACACCTTTATCAGAATCAGAACTACTTCGGGTTGTGCTTTAATAGCCTTTTGGACTTCATTTCCCAAGTGCATCAATGAGCCCTGGTTGCCCAGAGCCATGCTGATTTGTGGGTTCTCCTTCCTTCCATCCCATTAGACCTCATGTGTTGGGATTCAGTTCATCTAACCATCACAGATTGGTTCTAGACAAAGTCACTCTTTAGATCTTTAAAATGACCCATCTTTCCAACACATCAATATCAGGAACTGATTGTTCCCTGAAGATCCCAGTGCACCCCTTGACAGGAGGCACTGGAACAAGAACGTCATTGTGATTGACGTTATAGTGATGTGTGTGGCTGGTGTTTAGTACCTTTAAAAGCTCCCTCACAGACATTGAAGCGGTGGTGAAGACTCTGCCTGATGCCTGAGAAGTAGTTTGGAGAAGATTTTGGACTAAAACTGAACGCGGTCATGGTGGAGTGACACATGCAGGGCGTTGAGTTGTGTTAGTTATGATTCACTATTTTACCATCATCACCTTCCCGTAGAAACACTGAGAGGTGTGGAGATTAATTGATGGAAATAATCTGGGTAGGTTTGTGAGGTCTGGTTCCATTCACCACCACTGTTAAAGAACTGGTTCCACGCCAAACCCACTCTGGATGGGAGGAAACTGGAGCTCCTGGAAGAAACCCACACAGACACTGGGGAACATGTCCACTCCAGAAGGGACCCAGACCGTCCTGCCTGGGGATTTATCCCAGGACCTTCTCAGTGAGACCCACGGTACCACAGCGTCGTCCCAAATAAGCCCCTAATCTGCAAAACTATTGATTGAAATCAATCGGTTGATCTGCAGATGATCAACAAAGTCCTAATGGTTGAGTGTTTCACAGAAAGGCTCAGCGGCTTCAGTTAAAAGAAGGAACTTCAGAGCAGAAATCTCAGATCGACGAATCTTCTGTTCTTTCTCCGTCTTCGTGAAGGCCACTGTGGGGATTTGCAGAGCGTCGTTCCTGCGGTGTTGATGTCTCGCGTGCGAGAGGCTTAGAGACGCTCGCGTGCGGCAAATCCCTATTTGCATGGCCGTATCCAAAAAGGAAGTGCCTTATTCCCTCTTTATCTTTTAATCGGGCTCCTCCTGCTCGCTGGAGCACAGCAGAGGCCGGCCTGATCTCCAGAGTGACGATGCTGGGGGCTTAGCCTCACACTAAGCTAACATGAAGGAGCTGGTTTGGTGTGTGCGGCGTGTGTGCTGGGTTTAAGCCTGCTGTATATTCCGTTTTACAGGACGGGGTGGCCGATACTCCAGCTGTTCCCTTAACTTTACTTCACCACAAAAAACGATGCTAATGAGCAAATTACCCCCCGTTCCCCGATTTATCGCCTCGATCGGGGATCCCGTAATAACGGGCTGTCGGTTCGGTGAATTCCTGGCTCGAAGCTTCTCCTGCGCAGGCACATCCGATTCCACATCCTGACAAAGAGTTTTATTACATTTACAAACAATTTAGTGACGAACGCTGAAATTACCGGACAATATCAAGAGTCCAGATTCAGAGACGGGACGTAGCGATGTGCAGGTACCGTTTACCGAAGAACTTTACCAGGCAGCCGGTAGAGACGTCCTTCAGTGGACTGCTTTTTATTTATTCTGGCTCATATTTCAGCACTATCAGACTTCCTCTTACTTTAGCTGCTGCTCTACTTTTACCAGCATTTTTAGAATCTGTTCTTCCACTGGAGCATCTCAGCGCTGTTTACTGGATTTGATTCAACGCTCTTCAGTGCCATTTGAATGAGATTTCCAAACAACATCGGTCATGAAATGTTTATAAATTTGTTCTGATAGAATCTGTTAAATGTTGGTTTTGGTATCATGAATATCAGGCCTGCTTGATGCTTAATCATCTGCTCTAGTTCTCAGGTTGAGAAGGTAGATAAAAGCAGATTATCTACAAACTTTAGTGGACACCAGTCCGAAAGTGGACAGCTACGCCTTAAAGGACGTAATCTGTTAAACGTGGGTGTAAAAAGGTTCTTCATGTTCTTCGTCTCTGTTGTCCCGCAGGAGGGGCTGATCAGCGCTTGGCTGCAGTTCAGCGACGGCTCCATGGCGCCTCTGGATCTTTTCAACGCTGAGCACTTCGTCCTCTCCGCCATCTCGCTGGACGAGGACGTGGTTTCCGTTCGTCAGGACGTCGCCGGACCCTGGCCGGTCATCTCGGCGGAGGCGGAGGGTCAGGGCCTGCTGGTCCGGGTGGAGATGACCGTCTGCGAGACGTGTCAGAAGTTCAAGCGCCGCAGTGTTCTCGCTGCTGGAAACTGCAACGTTCGTGTGAAGTTTGGCCGCAGCGAAAGCGCCTTGAGGCCTTCGGACTACGGAGATGAGATGGAGAACCGGCCAATGGACCACCAGCAGAGCCCCAACCTCCCGGACAGGACTGGAATGGACGGCCACTACTACGGAAGCTCCATCTCAGACATGGAGGATGGTGTGATCAGAGTCACCACCACCACCACAGCGGCGATTGTCAGCAAAGTTGGCGGAGACAAGCTCTCGAACAACAGGAGCCAGACGGTGAACACCTTTGATGACAACCGGTTCAAGAAAAACGAGGGGTTCAAGGACCTGGAGATCGGGATGTACTCCCTGCTTGGAGTCTTCTGCTTGGCCATCCTGGTCTTCCTCATCAACTGCATCTCCTACATGCTCAAGTACCGCCACAAGGAGTTGTCCGTGGAGGGTCAGGAGGGCATGAATCATGCGCACGACTGGGTGTGGCTCGGAAATGAGGCGGAACTTCTGGAAAGTCACGCAAGTCTTTCGCCACAGACGGAAGAGCAGCTCACCATCATGGACTCCAGCATAGGAGGGCTGGAGGAGGGCAGCCACCTTCTGAACGGCGGTACTTTGCAGAAGAACATCCAGAGCCAG
The DNA here is from genome assembly GCA_017165825.1 of Hepsetus odoe. Classification (NCBI taxonomy): domain Eukaryota; kingdom Metazoa; phylum Chordata; class Actinopteri; order Characiformes; family Hepsetidae; genus Hepsetus; species Hepsetus odoe. The sequence continues at coordinate 317,016 of CM029373.1, read as the reverse complement.
GTCCACAGAGGAGTCCAAGGTGCAGCGGTCTGTACGGGGAAAGACGGGAAGGGGGAGTCCCCGACCAGCAAGAGGAAAAGGGTGAAGTTCTCCACCTTCACGACCATTCCTGTGGAAAGCGTCGAGACGCTGGGGGTGGGGGGTGGTGAGGACATAAAGTGGGTGTGTCAGAACGTTGAGCTGGGTGACCCGAAAGAACAGCGCAGCTACATGGAGCGATTAAACGACAGTGTTTTTAAAGAAGTGGCGTAATCGACAGTGGCAGTTACTCACCCTTATGCCTTTTTTACTCAAAGAAGAGTCGACGAACAGGAAGCAGGGAGTGTAAAAATCTCAAACTCACAGGATCGTCCCTTAAATAACGAGCGCTGCGGTCAAACCGGCAAAGACACGCGGTCAAGAAGAGAAACACGACTCGCAGCGGGACGGCTTTCAGAGGAGGAACATCAGTGAATACATAACACTTTTTTTTACTTTTGTTCATTTACGATTCTTTTTTATGTTCTAAATTCTTGATTCATTTTTAATGATTTTTATTTTAGAGCCTTTTGTAGAGAAAAAAAAAAGGAGGGGACGAGCTTGCCTGCGTTCATCTACACGGCTACAGATCAATAGACGGAGGAGTGTAATATTCATGCTTATTGAACCGGTGTAAATAAAGTGCACATAGAGTTTTGACAGACGTCGGCCTGCCCTGAGTGTCATTTCTGCTCCTTACAGCCTTCAAACACTAACACTCCATAAACACTGACACTCCATAAACACTGACACTCCATAAACACTAACGCTTCAAACACTGACACTCCATAAACACTGACACTCCATTAACACTAACACTCCATAACCCCAACACACACTCCAGTCCTTTACCCAACACCAACTTTAACTCATATTAAACTATTGTGTAAAACCAACGATTCTCCAAACTCAGCGCTTCAGCGCCTCAACGTCGGCGCGGTTCTCACACTGAACGCCGGGTTTTGCTCCGAGGCCGCCAGGTTGTGTTTTTCTGCCGTCTGAGCACAAGCGCACTCACTTCAGTGTATTCAGCACAAACGCCGCCTCGGCAAAAATAATCCGCCCCGTTCCTCTGTGCTCCGTTCAAACCCCGTTTATTCCCCAAATCTTTGGTATGCGGGACTTCTGCTGCCCCGAGCGTCTGACTCAAGCTGTTCCCAGCGAGATAGAGGCAGCTCCAGCACTGCCTCGCAGCAAACTCCGCTCAACAGTAATAATTTCTGACCAGGACGATTTTCATAATTAAAAAAGAAAAAATCTCTGCACAGCTAATTTGAATCAATTATAACTCCAACTACATTCAGGCAATGAGTTTAAAGGCAGCCGGAGCCGAAACAGACCAGCCGCCGCCGCCGGTGTTCGGTCCAGCAGCGCGTCACTCCAGCGCCGCCGCCGGTGTTCGGCGCTCAGGACGCACGGTAGAGTATGATAATGTGACATTTTGCCGTCTGTGGCTAAATCGCTGCAATCTTTTGCTCCACAAACGGCGATTGTTCTGTAATTAACGGAAGGCAAATTTCTGCAGGAACAGTTTGACCCGAGGTCATCGTTTCTGTCGGGTTTGGACGAATGGAATCGTTCGTCTCACTTTACCAAACAGCTGCGAAACAACTTCCTGTTTACGATGCATCTTAATTGGAGTTTTGAACAGAAGAGATTACGCTACAAACTCGCTGATTTTTTTAGCCCTTCATTAAAGGATCAAATTTGCAGCGATGGTATAAATGCATCTCACACATCTGCTGCCAATTACAGCCTTCCTGGTTCCTCTTTTTTAAAAAGGGAAAAGAAAAATCGCCATAGTAACAACGTCGAAGCGAGACTTCATGAAACGATTTTGTTATGACGTGTTTAAAGTCCGTTTTCTGAATCGAATCGTTTGCAGGGTTTTCCACGTCGGTTCATTTAAATATGTAAATACATACTGCGCTCCCACTGGGAACAACGGCTCTGCCCGGGGAGCAGTGCTGGGGGCGGTACCTTGCTGAAGGGGACCTCAGGATGACCTATTGGTCTGGGATTCGAACACACAACCTTCCGATCATGAAGGGAAGCACCAAATCACTATACCCGTATCCACGCTCGCTCTCTCACTCACTTTCTGAGCCGCTTGTCCCGATGCGGCCGGTGCTGGAGATTTTCCCAGCTCTTAACGAGGAGAAAGGCAGAACACCCTGGACAGGTCGCCGGTCCTCCACAGGTTAGAGACACAGACAAATTTATAGGACAAGTTAGCATCTCCAGTCCACCTGACGTGTGGATGGTGAGAGGAAACCGGAGCTCCTGGAGGAAACACATGGAGAACATATCTGGAACCGAACCCAGGAACTTCTCGCCGTGAGGCGCCACACTCCACCCCATCCGAAACCAGTTCTCCTCAAAATCCCACACCTATCAAACAAAGCACTCCTCACACTCCTCACAGCACACACTTCACAAACCCAACACTCCAAACCAGCACCTCTCAGAGTCACCAGTGCTTCTCAAATCCGCCAGTCTGAGCGTCGGCTCTCTTCACTAATCAAACACGACTGGCGTTGAAACACTTTCTCATTTGGAGACGCGCTAACACACTCATTTATTTCTGAGCTTGTTTGCTCCGACTTTTCCATCTCGCTCGTCTGGGTGATTAGAGAAGCAGCTCTCGCTATTAGACTATTGATCTTCCTCTCTAAACAGAACGAAAACAAGATCGAACGAGTGCGTTAAACCCTTCGAGTTCCCCTCGTTCCCTTTATTTTAGTCCTTTCCAGCTTTTCCTAATTCATCACTTCATCCATCCATCTCTTTGTCTCGCCATATTTTCCCTTTCTCTCGGCCAAGCAGTTCCCTTCACCTCCTCCCGGGTTCTGCCATGATTCTCTCTCTCCTTGCACTCATTCGTTTTCCCCCTGCACCCTGATAAATGACTGTTTTTCCTTTTTTTGTCTTTCACTCCTCTGTGAGATTTCGATTGCAGCTCTATCGTGGGTGGGATTGATGTGTAGAGAGAGTGTGTGTGTGTGTGTGTGTTGTGCTGGAGACTGTGAATTGAGACCCACAGCCTGTGAACTGTGAAGGACGGAGGAAGGCACGGAGGCCCGGCGAGGAATGTAACAGTCACATGAAAGATTGATGAAACTCCTGCTGTAATTAACACACCATTGTGTTCGCTGTTTATTCCAGATATCTCTCCATTTTTCTCTCAGGTTGGGGAAGGAGACGACGCTCAGCAGCTCTCGTTCTATTCATCAATGAAACCATCTCTGCACAGTAACGATCCACCATCACAAATTAACACCGATAAAGTCCCAGTTCAGCAGGAACGCATCGGGGCAGCGGAGGCCCAGTGTTCAGGGACTGGGCGCCATAATCGGAAGGCCAGAATCCTGACCAGTAGGTCCCCTGAGGTTCTCTTGAGCAAGGTACCATCAGTGCTCCCCAGACGCTGGATGAGTGTGGGTTTCATGTGTTGTTGAGGGACAGTTCTCCAGATCTTCCTGAAGGACAGTGTTGTTGTCTCTCACTTTCAGTCCAGTCTCTGTACCTGAGCAGTTCTCCAGATCTTCCTGAAGGACAGTGTTGTTGTCTCTCATGTTCAGTCCAGTCTCTGTACCTGAGCAGTTTGATAGTTCTGTGTTGGTTAATCCACACAGTGATCTACGTCTGAACCTTCAAGCAGAACAAAGCGTCTAACTTAAGACATGAAGCAGAGAAGAAACAGGAGCAGATGATTCCAGATCATCAGGTGATTCATTTACTGCTGATGCTAAACGCTGAGTGGGAAGAACCTCTTTACCTAGAACATTGTATCTTTAGGCACTTTCCAACCTGGAGCATTGTAGTAAATAAACAAAAATATGTGTATTTGGACCAAAATCATCAAGTCAGGATGGACTGTATGGAACGAGTCCACCTTTACAGAAGCAGCTGCAGGAGGATAAGGCGGAGTTCTGTCTCCTAACTAAAGATCCTGCAGGTGTATCCTTGAGAAGACCTACAGTGAGACTCTTTAATTGTAATTTTATAGAATGGAGACCCTTCCAAACTTCTGATTAATTATTGAAAGAACAGGAGGAGCATTGATGATGAAGCAGGCTTTGCTCTGAGTGATCCAGCTTCTCTACACACTCTGGTTTTATTAGTCCTGACGTGACTGAAAGCCCTTAATCCAGCTGATTGGATCCTGATTTGACAGGTTCTTAAACCCCCGTCTGAAACACCTTTTGATTAGAACAATGATTACGACAACGAAATGTGAGTCTTCACATCACACACTCGCATTAGGAATCAAAAAATACGACGAGACGGAGGAACAGAACGTGTGGGGAACCACGTCCAGAAAAATGGGTCCTGAACACCTTGAAGGGCCTTTTCTCACTTTGTGTTACATTTTTGATGTGAATGGTAAGGAATGAAGAAACTGTTAATAAACTCATTATTAAGTGTGTAATTAACTATGGTAACTACAAAAATACATCAATTACTTCTAAAATATCCACGACAGACCAATAACAACTTCCAAATAGAAAAGAAATGTGCATTTTATTTACTTTTTACTTCATTTCCACATTAATATTTCCACACTCTCCCAAAAGTAAATAAAGCTGGAGGAGAAGAGTGATGGTGATGCCATATTTTATTTATATGGAAATGACGTCCATATTTGAATCCAGTTCACTCCCTTCACCTGGACGGGGTTGAGTTTGGTTTTGTGCACGGAAGCTGACTCAGACGTGTCAATAAACAAAAAAGAAATAAACAACGTCAATAAATAATGTCCGTCTGAAATATTGCAGAGGTAAAACCGAGCAGCTCGAGGCGCCGTCCTTCCCGACCGGGTGGATTTCACGGCAGTTTCTTCTGGTGAATCACCACCTCGCCGGCCTCCTCACCGTCCGAGGGTCCAAACAGGGCGCCCGAATACGACCGCTACCCTCCATTACCTCCCCATTGTGTTGATTCCCTTTGTGGCCAAAAGTATGCGGACATGTTAATATGGAGCCTAACACAGAAGGGTCTCGTTAAGGAGCGTCCCTGGATTGCGGATGAAGAAGCCCGCGCTCTTCCGGGATTTTCAGGTGGGTCTGGAGTTCTGGTGCAGGATGCAAACTTCTTCGTGTGTTGGAGGTTAACGTCACGCCTCACTGGAAATCCTGGAACCCGCCTCCTCCACCCAACGCTGCATTCCAGCACCGTTCTTCAGGATGAGCGTCAGTCATTACTCCAGAGTCAAGTGGTAACATGTGTTACGCCACTCCAGCCAACATTTGTTTTTGCTCTTTCTGATCATGGGTTTCCATGGCAACACCACCCATTTCCTGAAGCTCCTGAAACAAAATCACTGTTCGGGCATTGCTTCCAGAGGCAGTTGGCACTGAGTGACCCTGTGCTGGCAGTTTGCAGGGCCCACCACTTAGCGGCGGAGCTGCTCTTACACCTAGAAGATTCAATTTCACTTTAATAAAAGGTGACTGATGTGAAACTGAGGCACAAATTACAGGAATCTGTGGGCAAAGGTGGCTTTTCACAGTCAAAATTCAATTCAGCACAAGATCTTCTTCTGTTTGCTTGATATGAGTGTGGCTGAAACACTTGATAGCTTATTGCTATAAACACATACTCACCTGCCACTTTATTAGGGAACCCTTGCTGTGGAAACCTTCAGGGATCGTGATCCATTTCAAAACAATAGCAGCACACAGTAAGTGCAGCTTCACTGGCTGGACATCCCTGATGCGGATCCATCACTTCCCAAAGGTGCTCTGCTGGATGGAGATCTGGTGACTAACAGGCTACAGTGAACTCAACGACATGTTCAAGAAACCGGATGGTACTAAGGGAAACCAAGAAAACATCCCTCTCTACATTTCACCACCAGCAGCCTGAACCAGTCAGGATGGACTGAGTCTATCTGGTTTTTGAAGCCAAGTTCTAACCCTGTCTTCTGAATGTGGCAGCAGAAACCAAGACTCATCAGACCAACATTTCTCCAATCTTCTATTGTCCAAATTTGTCCCTGAAATTCAGTGGAACCTGGTTTGTTCTGTTTCTGTAGCCCATCAATGCCATGTTACGTTTGGAGATGCTCTTGTGCAGAACGTCGCACCAGAGAGGAGCACCAGTTTTTTGAGTTTCTATCTAAGAGGAGGTTTATGGATGTGGTGAGAGAGGACATGTGGATGGTTGGAGTTAAGCAGGAACATGGTGAGGACAGGAAGATATGGAGATGGAAAACATGGCGACCCCTGAAGAGGAGCTGCAAGAAGAAGAAGAAGAAGAAGAAGAAGAGTCTTCTGAAATACCAGATCTACCTGTCTGGCGTCAACAAACGTTAAAAATCACTTTAATCACCTCTTTTCTTAAACTTTCGCAGGTAATCCGGGCAATGTCTTCATTCCTTGATCCACTGAGCTCCTGCCGTGTGATTGGCTGATTCAATATTTGCGTTTAAAAGCAGATGAACCGGTACCGAACACAGTGGTCAGTGAATCTTCACGGTTCTACGATTCTAGGGAGCAATCATCTATTTTTATTTCGATTTCTCCTTTATCTGAAAGCTCCTGAAGTAATAAAGCGACCCGTCCCGTATGTTTCACATCTTTATGTGATTTAGAAACAGAAGAACAACCTCCGCACACGGAAGCGCAAAGATGTTTTCCAGGTCTTCGGTTCCAGACCTCTTAGTTGAGTGGAAGCTACAGTGAAATGCACTCAGTCATGGTGTGAGGACATATAGAGGGGTGGAGAGCACATTTTTCACCCTCCTTACACACACACACACACACACACACACACACACACACACACTTCACTATCACCATGAAAACACACTGCAAGTGTCTCACCAGCAGGACCTGAGAACAGACCACCCGTAAACACACAGGGACGGATGGGAACATCAGAACAATGTGATCTTCAGGTCAGTGATTAAAGGAGGAGAGATGGATGGTTTTGTGTCGTTTTGGCTGCGAAAAGGGTTAAAATAGAGTATACTGGGACTTTTCTGGCAGGTGACATCACACACAAGCCCCTGGCGGACGCTGGGGGGGCTCCGAGGATTCGCGTCCAGCACCACGGACCTGCTGGGCTTCAGATCCCGGACCCGAACCCTCCGGCTGTCCTGTCGGACTTCTCTTTATTGGTGATCAATCAGCGCCACCGAGCAAAGTGGGGTTAACACACCTGAATGACTCATCCTGATTTACTGCACCGCCTAAAGCCTGAGAGCGTGAAATACAGGGAGACGAGGAGCCAACCAGCCGCGGAGGAGGGGCAGAGTTTGTGGTCTGTATCAGGGAGTGTAAAGAAGCTGTAGTGTGTGTGTGTGTGTGTGTGTGTGTTAGATCAGAGATAATGCCGATTTTATTCTCCGTGTGATGAAATCAGACAGAAATCTGCTCAGAGAGGAGCTCTGCTCAAAGGGGTCTAAACATTACGGCATGAAAGATTTCTCATTTCTGCTAATATTTGATACTGTTTTCTGCGATGCTTTTATACGAGTTCCGCGATTCTGTAATAATGAACCGTCTCGCCATTAATATTCCCATCACAGGCTGCAGAGACGTCTGCCAGCAGTCTGCTGCTTGTTATAAACACAGCACTGCGCTAAAGTTTTAGGCAGGTGTGAAAAAATGCTGTAAACAGAACACTTCCAGAAATATCAATAATGATCGTTTATTTTGATCAATTTACAAAATGCAAAGAAGAATCTAAATCAGATCAATATCTGGTGTTTCTACCTTTTACCTTCAGAGCAGCATCAGTTCTTCTGGCCCCACAGAGCCCTGATCTCAACATCATCCAGTGTGTCTGGATCACATGAAGAGACAGAAGGATGTGAGGAAGCTACATCCACAGAAGATCTGTGCTCAGTTCTCCAAGATGTTTGGAACGACCGACCGGCCGAGTTCCTTTAAAACCGTGTGCGAGTGTACCTAGAAGAACTGATGCTGTTTTGAAGGCAAAGGGTGGTCACACCAAATATTGATCTGATTTAGATTCTCTTTTGTTCCTTCACTGCATTTTGTTGATTGATGAGAATAAATGATCAACACTTCCGTTTCTGAAAGCGTTCTTTGTGAGATTGTGTATATTATATATACACACACACACACACACACACGAATGAGTATAATCAATAATCACACTTACTCAGATTTTTAACTCAGAAGTTTTAATGAACCGAAATACAAACAGTCACAAGTCTCGGTTTCAGTACAATCTCAGAGGAAACTGTAAAAACATGAAGAAAAACAGAAAAGGCGCTTCGTTCCAGGTCAAATGAAACACGTTCAATCTCACAAATGGCTTCGTTCACCCTGAACTGCAGAAACCCAGGCCTTCAGAGATGATTCACATTTTAATATCTGTGATCTGAGCTGAACCATCAGCTTCAACCTGAGGAGAGGCAGAGCGACCTGCAGCTGTAAACAGTCAGCTTCATTATTTACACACACACACACACACACACACACACACACACACAATCAGAGGCTGATTAACTCTCCCATCGTATGAGGCACAGATCTGTTTATGCTGCTGTAAGTGTTGGTATTACAGCTGTAATCAGACGTTCTCCTGCAGAACCGCACTCATCCATTAAAGGAACGGTTGCACCACTTTCCCACACTGACCCTGTTCTCCATCTCGCCCTCATCCGAGACTCCAGATTTCACTCCTGTGGTTCAGAACCGGAGCTCAAGGCTGATTTTAATAACACAAGACATCAAAATATACCGTGCATTTAAGACATGTAAATGAGCTCTGTTCTTATTGGCTGCCCTCCAGTGCGCCTTAGTTAAGAGTCGGGTTTGAAACACTCCTTATAACTCCAGTGTGAGTGGGCGGGGCACGGAACAGGAGGATATGTAAATGCACTGGATTTGTGACATCACAAAATCCACGAACGGGCCGGTTCTGTACACTTTCTAATAGAAAAAGTGAGATTTTAATCCAGATGTGCTCAGAGCCTGACAGTGGGAGTACCGATCAGTGCCGGATCTGGAGCAGAAGGTACCGCAGATGATCAAGCTCGTGTTAAAATACAGAAGAAACAGAGCGGCTGCAGATTCAACCGCACGAGAATCAAAAACCCAACACGATAAAATAAAAGCACAGAAAAAAACTGGAATTCGAAAGACTAAGGTGCAAAAACGCTCCACCTTATGAGCGCCGTCCGGACCGAAACGACGGCTTAAAGCAGAAATCGCGAGAATACAGTGGCGCTTCTTGCCGTTTTTCTCTTCAAATCAAAAAATGTTACAAGTTTTTGGAAAATATCAGCGTTTTGTTAAAAGTAACACAAAAACTGCCCCGGAACTAAAGACCTGCTGCGTTTTCCACACTCGGCCAAACGGACTAGAATCAAAAGTTTGCTCCAATAGAAAATCAAAAAGGCTAAATATCCACCCAGCTTCACTTTCTGATGCTCTTATCTTCAGCTCTACCAGCACTCGGGACGACAGGTCGCAGGACACAATCGACCATCTTCAGTCCACCTGACATCCATGTCACTGCACTGTGGGAGAGAACCGGATCCCCAGGGGAACCCACCCAGCACCTGGCCGACCAGAGCACCGCACTGAGGGAACTCAGGTCGGTTCCGTTAACCGGAGGCAAATATATAACAGTCCTGCAGCGTTACGGGTCACATACGTGGGCGGAGGATCTTCTAATCGATCTCCACAGATCGCCCCTCCCAGCGTGGGACTGTGGTGCCTCCTGGAGTGACGGGATGAGACTGGAGTGGTCGATCCTCACTAATGCTGCAATCAAATCTCACAGCCATGTCCCTCCCCTGCCCCGACTCGTCTTCAGACACACACGCTCACTCTGGGACCTCCGACTCCAGTCTTCAGACACACACGCTCACTCTGGGACCTCCGACTCCAGTCTTCAGAGAGAGACACACGCTCACTCTGGGACCTCCGACTCCAGTCTTCAGAGAGACACGCTCACTCTGGGACCTCCGACTCCAGTCTTCAGAGAGACACACGCTCACTCTGGGACCTCCTTAGAAATAAACACTATAAAATAAAACGCTCTTAACGACCGTTAAACATCTGAGCATTTACGACCGCTTCATAAAGATCCGTCATTAAAACGCTGTAAAAACTCTTCCATCTCTTTCACCACAGTCTGACGGCAGCGGCTGCTCGATGGAATCATTTATAAAATCATCCTTTTGCCATAAAAGGCTTATAAAGTCTGTAAACTCGTCTCCAAGAGTTTCCACCTTCTGCTTCTGGAGCTCATTCAACACGTATCTACAAAACCTTTCCTGAAAATTCGCGACATCCGCGTAAACACATCTACTATCACATCTAATATCTGAAATAAAATTTAACTGACCGACGTTTCTAATGTGACGATGCATCCGTCGCACTCTGCAGAAATGAGCGGAACGAAAGACTGTAGAAGTTTACAGAAACGGCGGCCCGCTCTATTCCTCCATCGCGGCCGAAGGTTTTGAAATCGGCGGATTAAACGAGGGAAAATATCACGTTCCTCCTAAAAACACCCCCTTTGTTGGTAAACGGCAGGAAGTTCTCCTTCGTCCTCTGTAACGTCTCCGTTTGTGAAACCAGGTAAAGGTTCGGACACACCTGCTCGCGGGACGGTCCCGGCGCCGAGTCGGCCGGAACCTTTATAACTGTGTAATAACACTCTTTCCGGCAGCGTCACGAGGAACCGTCCTCAGAAGTGGAAAACACACACACACACACACACACACACACACACACACACACACACACACACACACACACACACACACACACACACACACACGAGCTGGCTGGGCATCTAACATATATACAGCTCTGTGCAAAAGTCTTGGGCCCCTAAGCGAACAGATTAAAGGCTTCATAAACACTAAACAATAGACAGGAGGCGGAGCTAGAGCTGGAGGGGTCAGAGGTGAAGATGCTGAGATTTGCATCAGAGGGACGAGGATGGGCAGGATTTGCGACGAGTGTATCAGAGGGACAGCTCGGCTCGATCGACTCGGAGAAAAGGGAGTGCTGGTTTGGACGTGTCCGGAGGAGGATGTTGAAGATGGAGAAGAGGAAGGACAAAGGGGAGGTTTTTGGACATGCAGGTGTGAAAGAGGGAGAGGACAGGAAGACAGGGTGACGGATGATGGGTGAAAGGAACCAGACGTCACGCTCCGAGAGTTTTTAATGGGACGGCGACGAAATCGGCGCCTCGCCACACCCTGCGTGTCCCTCCACCACCAACGGGTTCAGACGTCTGCTTCAATTCACCACCACCGTGGACGAGCTTCCCACCAACCCCACCGTGATCGACAACTCGCCGAATTCAGCCAAGAATCAGAAAAGGTGCATCTGCAGTGACGGAGTGATCCGATGAACTGGGTGCTGGACGGTGTGTGTAAATGCTGCTCCCAACCAGAAACACACATCGCGAGTGT
>CM029373.1:288085-300585 GCA_017165825.1 Hepsetus odoe | reverse complement strand
TCTCCAAACCGCCGGCGAGGCCTGGATGAGCCGTGCTTTATTTCCCCCGTTTTTTATTTCATTTCTTTCCAGCTCGTGCGTTCTCGTGTTGACGGGTCGGCCGAGGAGCGCCGCCGCCCGCAAAGGACGTCCACTCGAAGGAGACGTATCACTCCGGGGAGAGATCGCCGGAGCGTCCCTCAGGAAAGGGACGGCCGTCACAGCTTTCCGGACACATTTGGACCGTAATGGAAAAATAAACATTACCGGAGCGAGACGGCGCATCCCAAACAGGACGGACTGTGGACATAACGTCTACAGAAGACGCGGGCAGGAAGCCCGGCCCTTGTTTTGTTTTTCCAGGAGAACGCAAACAACAACAACAACAACAGTAAACAAACAGAACCGAGATGAGGAAAAGAATAATCTGACACTGATTCAAACCTTCGATTTCACCACTTTAATCAGAGTGACTTGGATTAGATTAGATTAGAATAAACTAGACAACACTTGACTGTGCTGGGCTACTCAGAATATATTAGACTAGACTAGATTAAATTAGATAAGAATACACTAGACGACACGACTATAATGGGCTACATCAGATTAAATTAAATTAACTAAGACAAAATCTAAATTAGATTGAACTATACTAGAACAGACTTCACTATACTAGATTATATTAGATTATATTAGACTAGATTATATAAGTAGAAGATTAGTATACTTCAATAGACTAGATTAAAATTTGATTCATCAATAATACATTAGACTAGATTAGAATTGACTGGATTAGACTATAGCACATTACACTAGATTAGAAAAGACTAGGTTGGACTACACTAGATTAGATTAAAGTTAGATTAAACTATACTAGAGCGGTTTATACTAGATTACAATAGATTAGACGGCACTAAACTAGACTAAATTCCAGTTAATTAAATTAATCTACGCTAGATTAGACTAGACTATACATAACTAGATTAGATTTGACTGGATTAGACAAGGCTATAATAGACGACCCCAGATAAGAAAAGACTAGATTAGATTAACGTTACTGACTAAAGTGATACTAAATAGCCTTTGGTGCCTCATTAAACTCAAATAATAATAATAATAAAAACATTATTTTATTACTATTGTTTTGTTGTCAATAATAATGATATGATGATGATGAAATGCTAATAATAATAATAATAATAATAATAATAATCCACATTAAACAAGCTGTTCAATATCAGGTTCTTTTTTTATTACATTGATTTCTTAAAATCATTTCTTTAATATCTATTAGACTCTATCGGATATATCTCTCAGAAACACGTCCCATCGAGTGCCACCCTTTTCTGTTTTTCTCCAGTTTCAGGAAGGCCACTAACCCAGTAATGCAGCTTTTTTTTTTGACATCTCATATCTCCATCAGATGCTCTCACACCACGGTGATGCATTTCACTTCCCGTATGATTTCCCACCATATTTCATATTCACTCCTGCGTGCCGAACGGCAGATAATAAGATTCACCTGGGTCCTTTACTCCCGAGACTACCAGCCCTATACGTTCACCGCCCGTCCCCTGCAGTCCATCACGGCGGCGTGATTGAACTGTCTGTAGCAATAGCTTTCTATAAGATACGTCAGGTCCTGATTGGGACGCCTGAAGCGAACAGGAGGACGTGCGGCATCTAATCAGAGAGGAAGAAGATTAAAGAAAGATCACGGGGTTGAAAAATTGAATGTGGAGGAGATACAGGTGCGGAAAAGTCCCTCCATAGGCGACAGGAGCTCCTCATGCAAATGAAGATGATGTGCCTTTCAAAGACTGGAGGAATGGATGGAGGAAGCAAAGGGGTTTGGAGAAAAAGAATAAAACATGAGAAAGAAAAGAAAGTGACCAGGATAATTCGTACACGTTCCTGCTGGAGCTGCCAGTATCGGTTATATTAATGAAGATCGCTCATTTTCCTCCTCCGTTGATCATAAATACGCAGTACTGAGATCCTGGAGGTTTCCTTCCTTTCAGCGGTAAAGAGACTTCGAGTGGGAGAATCATCGCACTGCATGACTATATAATCAGATTCCCTGATTTAAATTCTAATGGACTAATTCATTAACTATAATTGATTAAGTTATGAATCAATAATTGTTTACTTTTGAAGTGAGACACATGGGACAGTCAACGAGACATCGTCACTGCTTACGTCTTTAATAAAAGACCCTAAAGTCTCCATGTTGAGAGTCATGAACACTTCGCTCCACCTCTGTCCCAACAAGAACTGGGACACTTTTCTAAACCTTGCACTACCAAAAGGAGGGGTAGGGCTGAGGGACAGGGTGTGAAATGAGACTCACTGAAGGGTGACACATTGAGACAGATCACTACAGACACCTGGAGAACCAGCGATCCATCAGCAAATCACTCGAGATCCTAGTAAGTCCAACGGATCGCTCTAGATACCTGTGAATCCAATGAGTCAGCAGATATTTCTAGATTCTTGTAAATCCTAAGATCTCCAGATCTCAGTAAAACCGTCAATGGATCCCTCTAGATCCCTGGAAAGCCCATGGCTCTGTAGATCACTCTAGATCCCAGGGCAAGCAATAAGTCAATGGATCGCTCACAGACCCTGGATCTTCCTGTATCTTCCTGTATCCATCCGATGAATCACTGACAATATCTCTCTCCAAAAAGCTCACCTCCACAGAAGACCTCACCAGGATGGAACTCAACTCTTAACTCAAATTACACAATCGAGAGCAGCACGTCCGGAGACGGAGGGGGAGCTCCGGAGGTCTGTTTACATCCAGAATGAAAGAACAGGTTGCGTAACTGCCCAGCAGGTTATGATGGAAACTTTCAGCACCAGTGTTCACTGGACAGCTACCAGGATACATTCGGGGAGCTCCGCTGGTTAACAAACCGCCCGATTGGCAGTAAATACTCTCGACATGTAGAGGACGTCCAACAGAGAGCGGGAGCCACAGAGTGAGAAACACATCGTTGATCTCAGATTCTTTCAGGACGGTGTTTACTGTGACGTGTGTGTTCCACCACGAGAACCGCGCTGACCCGGACTCTGGCCTCGGTCCAAACTTCAGACCGGTCCTGGACTAGCCTTAGGACTTCCTTTGCTCCTCCTCTCTTACCAGCTCCCCCCCCCCCCATCACTTTCTCTCCCTCTCTGTGTCTCTCTCTCTCTCTCCATCACTTTCTCTCTCTCTCTGTCTCTCTCTCTCAAAACAGAACTCAAGAGTAAAAAGTCCAGCAGGCTCTCTTCAGTAATGCTGAATAATCCATCACAGGATCACAGAGAAGCAAAGCAATGCTCTCAGCATGGTGACCATCAGTGCACAGGAGTGTGTGTGTGTGTGTGTGTGTGTGTGTGTATATATATATATAATCAATAACCCCTACAGCAGCATACAACTGACTGAAGCTACAGATACAGCCTTAATTAACACAGAAGGAGGAGGGAGCCAGCGAGAGCGAGAGAGAGAGAGAGCAAGAGAGAGAGAGAGAGAGAGAGAGAGAGAGAGAGAGAGAGAGAGATACAGAGAGATACAGAGAGATACAGAGCGAGTGAGAGATACACAGAGTGAGAGACACAGAGTGAGAGAGAGTGTTAATTGTGTGATGGAGTGCAGGAGGAGCTGTAATGATGACTGGCTGTATTTTAACACACTGCTCTGTGAGGAGGATTCACTATAAACGCCACACGCGGCAGAGAAGGACATAAATAACGGCTCTTTCACATTAAAGAGTGCAGCGAAAGTGCTGGGCTGGGATTTCTCCATTGGACCTTTGTGCCCTTCAGTGTCTGTGTGTGTGTGTGTGTGTGTGTGTGTGTGTGTGTGTGCTCCTCCTGCCATCCTCCTCCAGGGCACTGAGGGCTGCCAAGCGCTCACCCTGGAAAGCAATTACAGCAGCTGAAGACAAACGGAGAGTGGGCCGTAAAACACATTAACTAAAGCCCATAAATGTTTGACAGCTGTTTAGGAGGGCGAAGGGCTGACAGAGTGCAGCTCAATCTGATCTCGCTGCAGTAAACGAGTGTTTGCTCAGAGGAAAACGTCCATGCGCTGTGGGGTGGCAGCAATTAGGCCCAATCCCATATGACCTCTGAACCCCAACGCTCAGCCCCGCCCCTCCGCTTCGCACTCTCGCAGCTGGTATGGCGAAAGTTATCGATGGATGGGGGTGAAGGGTTAGGGTCCTCCTCACGTAGGCACACTCGAAATTAAGTGCAATGGAAAATTTCCCAGAATGCCTAGTGAAGCACAGAGCAGAATCAATTGATTTAAAATTCAGGCATTAAAAATCGCAAGTAGAGCAGTGGGAGCTTCGCTGTCCTCCAATATCGGAGCGGACGAGCCGGGGCGTTCTAACGACCGTGTCGGATTCGTATCTTCACGGTTCGTTTTCCTGGATCCAGCGGCGGGTTATGCTACTCAGTCATGCTAACAGCTAACGGCAGCTAAATGCTAAAAGGTCTCTAGCTAAAGCGAAAGTTCATTTTCAGTCCGAAAACCTGTCCTTTATCTTCTCTTTAACCCACAGAAACACGCCAGCAGGGGGCAGCTATCGAAAGCGCCCGGGGAGCAGTGACAGGAATGGTACCTTGCTCAAGGGCACCTCAGGGCAACCTACCGGCCTGGGATTGGAACCCACCATCTTCTGATCCTGAGGCCTCGTCCCTAAACACCAGACCACCACCGCCCCGGTTCTCATTAGTGCTTTTATCTTCTGGGTTTTAAGCATGATGGGATCACCTGTGAATGAACCTGGGCAGGGAGGAACATCTGCCCAAATAAGTTTAGAAATAGTGTTTAGTGCATGATTCCTCGCAGAAGATGTGAAGATCATCTCCAGTGGAGGCTCTACTACAGAAACCGAAACCTGTTAACTGTGCATTTAATCCGTGAGTTCAACCTGACAGTCTGTAAAACCCTGCAGGGCGTATTAGGGGGTGATGTGACAATGTTCCATTCAAAAGAATGCTCAAAATTAAAGCCGTAGATCCAGGGAGGATGTGGATTACTGAACAAAGCCCAGCTGAAGTATAAAAATGTTTCACTCTTGACAATTCTGTAGCGTCTTGAGCGGGAAGGAGGCTACAGTTCCTCACTGGGGCTGAGAAAAGTGATGGCTGGAGCCTGAAGAGGCCAAATCCACTGAGCTGAGAGGGTTTCTGATGCGTACGCACACATATACACACATAAATCGGCCCAAAGCTCATATCACATCACCCCCTCCCAGCCCACCCCCCGCTCTGTGTGTGTACCAGCCAACCCGACAGCTATACATCATCCTCCTCTGCCCTGTGTGTTTCCCGCAGGAGATTACAGTGACTCAGCCCGCCCGCGTCCGGCATCGTTTATCAGACCGGACCAGCATGTTTCACCCAGACAGCCCCTTCAAAACACACACACACACACGGAAAGCTTCTGAGCTCAAACCATGCTGCCTCTCCAACCCTGCTGTTAAATATCTCCAATACTGCACAAAGAAAATAGCATGGCGGTCACGGTCGGACACACTTGGATCGGACTCAATTCATTCGAATTGTTTTTCTTTTTTGCCGTGTTTACATGCTTTAGTCCAGAGATCAGAGTCTCATCCAGCGTCGACCTCGTGTGGTCTCCGTTACTGGTTGGAGGTGCTTTTAGGTATAAACCAAGAACATTTTAAAACTAATTTTCAGATTCTGTAGGAGCATGTGCTAGAAATGACTCATTTTCTGAGCCGCTTGTCCTGATTAGGATCACAGGCGTTGAGCCTATCCCAGCTCTCAGTGGGTGAAAGGTGGGGACACACCCTGGACAGTCCATCACAGGGCTGACACACACACACACACACACACACACACAATTTAATTTAGCATCTCTAGTCCACTTAGGACGGTGAGAGGAAACCAGAGTTCCTGAAGGAAACGCACACAGACACGGGGAGAACGCGCCCACTCCACGCAGAAAGGAGACGGGCCGTCCCGTCTGGGAATCGAACCCAGGACAGACGCATCACACCGTCTAAGTAAGAAAGAAGAACGAAAGGATTTAACTGAAGGTTGGATTGCTTGTAATAATAATAAATATATACACACACACACACACACACACACACACACACACACACACACACTTCCCTTATCCGAGCATTTAAAGTGAAGGTGAAGTGAAAGTGACTGTTCTCGTCATTGCGAGGTCACAGCACAGCACACTGTGAACCACAACGAAACTGGACCTCCGCATTTAACCCATGCAAACACCATGCAGCAGGGGGCAGCTATGAAAGCGCCCGGGGAGCAGTGACAGGGACGGTACCTTGCTCAAGAGTACCTCAGGGCAACCTACTGGTAAGGGGTTTGAACCCACAATCTTCCGATCCTGTGGCCGACTCCCCGACCAGTAGGCCACCGCTGCCTCGCTAATCCGTATTTTAAATGTCAATTTATTTAGACTTTAATTTATATTTCTAATCTAACGACGGCGTCTAAAGAGTCTCGTACTGCTTTCCGTTAAACCCGGAGCAGGACGTGTGGCACACTTGGTGTTAAACTGGAATGAAAGCTTATCTGAAATAATATTTCCACATCATTGAAGAGTCTGGCTCATCAGCTAAAACACTTCAAGTTTGCCCACAGGGTCTACACAGCACCATGCAGAGCTCTCCTGATGAAGCTGTACAGTAACAGAATTTGTAATTCCTGTAGTACGGCCTCCTCTGGAGATGATCTTCACAACTTCAGAGAATGCCATGAGGTTCATGAGGTTTTGGAATCGTATTAAAAAGAAACCATTTCTAAAAAATTTTGGCCGATAGTCCAACTTTCTCGATATCCAGCTTAGAAACAGTAGAACCGGTTCTTTGTTGGTGGAAATGAAGGGAGAAAGACCTAGTCCACTCATGACAGATTGTCCAAAGCATCCATTGTTTTGTGATCTGGGACGTTTTTAATGAGGACAAAAGTCAAAAACTCCCAGTTCTGACTCCAGGATTTGATTAAATTGGGTCTACAATAGCTCAGCTCTGAGTTTTGAGGAACAGCGGAGTGGTTAGGATGCAGGGAGTAGAGGTGGTGAAGGTGCAGAAGTTTAAATACTCAAGGTGAACGGTTCCAAAGTACAGGGAGTGTGAAAAAGAGGAGAATCTGCACAAGTAGGCTGGAACGAGTTGAGAAGTTGATGTTGAGGACGGAGCTGCCAAGAAAGAGTAGAAGAACAAAAGAAGGGGTTTACATGCAGGGGGTCGGTGTGAAAGAGGAAGATGCAGGAGGACAGGAAGACATGGAGACGGATGATCCACTATGGTGACCCTAATAGGAGCAGCTGGAAGAAGAAGAAGAAGAATCACTGAGAGGAGAAGGAAGGAAAATCCTGAAGGTTTCAGCATTTCATCTTCTGCATTTATTCTCTCAAGCAGCCCAACAAACGAGATCGTGGATCAAATTTAGTTTCATATTAGAACCTTTTCAGTGGGACGGTAACCCTCCCTTCACTCTTCTTCACTTTATCTGTAGATCCAGCATCATCTTCGAGAAGTGAGGATCTGGAGGTGTTTCTTATGTAATCGTGACGAATTAAGAGTTTAATCACAACCTTGACTGAACATGAGCTCTTCTGACTCAACTGCCCACAGCATTCAGCTCACGGAAACACAACATCCCTCCCAGCGTTAAAGCTTTACTGGCAGATGGTTTCTGTTCCGTTCAGATGCTGCTGTGGGACGTTTGTCCCACTTGGCCCATTTCAGAAGCTCCCGGACGAATGACTCAGCGTTTTTTTGTGGACAAACCTTTCTAAACCTGCCTGAAAAGCCTCTCTCCATCAAGAAGGTCTCGGCGTGATTTGTGGGCCACGGTTCACTTTGTGGTCCGAGTGCATTTTCACAAAGCGGCTCCGGCTCGAGATCTTTTATGGCCGAGCTGAAAACGAGCTGCTGAGGAGAATGGGCTGCGAGATGAGTCTCATATATATCTCGAACTGTAACATCATAATTCTGTACATGACCTAACGATGCTGTCCAATCAAAACTCTTCCAAATTTGTATACTATATACTAGACGGACGGCTCAGGCTGGACGATTTCGAGACAAAGTGAGAGAAGAAGTGAGACTGTGCTGGTTTGGACGTGTCCAGAGGAGAGACGAGGAGCATATCAAGAGCATGTTGAAGATGGAGCTGCCAGGGAAGAGGAAGACCAAAGAGGAGGTAATGGACGTGGTGAGAGAGGACATGCCGGGGGTCGGAGAGTAAAAAGGAAGATGCAGAGGACAGGAGGAAATGGAGATGGATGATCTGCTGTAGAGACCCCTAACCGGAGCAGCTGAAGAAGAGGAAGAAGAAGAAGGTCGGTGGATTCCAGCACAATCCTGTGCTAACCGTTAAACAAATAGTTCCCAGATGAGCCCGTGGTCTGACAGCTCATCAGTGCCACGGGGCTTTTTCACTCCTGTCCAAAAACCCGAACCCGAGTCTGGGCTCATTTGGGAGCTCGTTATCACAGGTCTGTCTCCGCCTCGTCCCAACCGTGAGCCGACAGAACGAATCACTGGGACTGAAAGACTTTTCACAAAGCCTCACATCGCTTTTACGTTTCCGTCCTAATCGCTGCAGATCTTACCGAATCAAAATAACTCGACATGGAGCGCTGAGATCATGCATCCAGACCTTTCGTCTTCAGGAAGACCAATGAGGAGACTGATTTCACGCTTAACGTGAAAGGTCTTCGACCCTGGAAATCCAGTTTCCAGTGCAGCATTTATATATTTTTAGCAGACTCTTATCCAGAGCAATGGACAGTGTCCCTGGAGCAACCTGGAGTTCAGGGTTTTGCTCAGGAGCCTAATGGTGGTAGGGCTGGTGGTAGGATTTGAACCTCTTGGTCCATAGGAAAGTGTCCTACCGCTAGAACACCACCAACTCTGATGGGCCACCTAGCAAAATATACCCAGTGACTCAAAGGGCCAGAATCTGAATTTGAGGTCCTGAGTTGATGAGCTCGATTCTAAAAAGACCAGAAAGAAGTTCCCTTTCAGAGCTTTTTGGGCCTGAAGTTTTAATCATAGCATAAACAAATCATGATCTGGACTCCACACTAAATAACCCACTCTTATCCAGAGCGACTTCCAGGGACAGTGTCCCTGGAGAAACCTGGGGATTTGCTCAGGAACCCAACGGTGGTGGTGGCGCTGAAGGTGGGATTCAAACCTTGGTCCAAAGGCGAGAATCCTACATGCTAGATCACCACAGACCACAACCACACTCAGAAACAAGGAACAAGGTGAAGAACCCAGACTGAGGATTGAACCTAGAACCTTGCTGCGAGGAGACGGCACAAAGCACTGCACTACCATGTCCCTCAAAGATTCTGCTCCACTTTAACTAATGTTTTCAACAACCAATGCCATTCAAGAACCTTTAAAACCCAGATCCTTGCTGATGACATGCATGAATCCAGCAAGTCAGATCTTAAAGGCAGGTCCAGCAAAAGCGTGATCTCATGAGTAACGTACAAACCAGACCGGTCCTCGATGTGAGCTCCTGGGTCCTGGTGGATTTGGACAAATATTTTGAGCTGTTCCCTAGAAAGTTTACCTCCATTAACAACCAAAACAGCACTGAAGTCACATTTCAGCGAGTTCCTCTAAAAAGATCTACCCGTACCCGAGGATAGAGTTACAAAAATCAAAGCACAACAAGTACGCTGGCCTTGAACAAGGAGCCTTTGAAGAAAACTTTTGTTGACGGCAAGACGTGCGCGAGCGAGTCTTCAGGGCACGGCTTCGAGAATAGAACCCTTTCGGACGAGTTTTGTAACCATGGTTTCCTGGGGAGAAGAGACACTTTTACATTCTCTTTCCTGGTTTATAGTCTGAACATGAATGTGTCTCTTCTCTCTTGACGGCTCCGCTGGCCTCCATTAAGACTCTGACATTTCTGTAAGTGACAGGCTCACTCTGGAACAGGAAGTGAGGGTCGGGGTCAGCGGACCTGGCCGCGGGCCGCCGCGACCCCGGATCCGACGGACGGGCGACTTCCACTTTCCACAAAAGAGCCGGACCCGGTCACGGGTTCTGCTCAGAGCCAGATTCCCCTTTGGGTTTTGTGCACACGGGGAGATAACTGAGCCGGCGGAAGAGAACCTTCAGAGAACATCCAGGAAGGTGAAGCGAGTTTAAAGTAGAAGCTAAAAAAGAAGGCCGTCGTTCTAAGCATGTTTAACTTTTAATAGGAGATCTTTGAGGAGGGAAAAAAACCCAAACCATCAGATATTTTAACCTTTTGGTTCCACACCTAAATGGTTCTGGTTCTTTTATATGGGCTGTACTTTTAACCCATTTCTGAACATCTGGGGACTAAAGCAAGATCTACCTTCAAGCAAGGCCCACATCTACAATATCTACGTATCTAGAACGGACTGATACCTGCCTACACTACAGTTCTACAGTCATTGATGTATCTAGAACTGATACCTGCTTACACAACAGCTCTACACTCAGTGATGTAGTGTAAGCAGGTATTTGTCAGTTCTAGATACAGCTCTACAATCAGTGGACCCACATCTACAATATCTACGTATCTAGAACTGACTGATACCTGCCTACACTACAGTTCTACAGTCATTGATGTATCTAGAACTGATACCTGCTTACACAACAGCTCTACACTCAGTGATGTAGTGTAAGCAGGTATTTGTCAGTTCTAGATACAGCTCTACAATCAGTGGACCCACATCTACAATATCTACGTATCTAGAACTGACTGATACCTGCCTACACTACAGTTCTACAGTCAGTGATGTATCTAGAACTGATACTGAGTGTAGAGCTGTTGTGTAAGCTAGTATCAGTTCTAGATACATCACTGAGTGTAGAGCTGTAGTGTAGGCTGGTAGCAGTTGGTTCTAGATACACCACTGAGTGTAGAGCTGTAGGGTAAGCTAGTGATGTAGTGTAAGCAGGTATTAGTCAGTTCTAGATGCATCTCTACAATCAGTGGACCCACATCTATAATATCTATGTATCTAGAACTCATTGACACCTGCTTACCCTACAGCTCTACACTCAGTGGTGTATCTAGAACCAACTGCTACCAGCCTACACTACAGCTCTACACTCAGTGATGTATCTAGAACTGATACTAGCTTACACAACAGCTCTACACTCAGTATCAGTTCTAGATACATCACTGACTGTAGAACTGTAGTGTAGGCAGGTATCAGTCAGTTCTAGATACGTAGATATTGTAGATGTGGGTCCACTGATTGTAGAGCTGTATCTAGAACTGACAAATACCTGCTTACACTACATCACTGAGTGTAGAGCTGTTGTGTAAGCAGGTATCAGTTCTAGATACATCAATGACTGTAGAACTGTAGTGTAGGCAGGTATCAGTCCGTTCTAGATACGTAGATATTGTAGATGTGGGCCTTGCTTGAAGGTAGATCTTGCTTTAGTCCCCAGATGTTCAGAAATGGGTTAAAAGTACAGCCCATATAAAAGAACCAGAACCATTTAGGTGTGGAACCAAAAGGTTAAAATATCTGATGGTTTGGGTTTTTTTCCCTCCTCAAAGATCTCCTATTAAAAGTTAAACATGCTTAGAACGACGGCCTTCTTTTTTAGCTTCTACTTTAAACTCGCTTCACCTTCCTGGATGTTCTCTGAAGGTTCTCTTCCGCCGGCTCAGTTATCTCCCCGTGTGCACAAAACCCAAAGGGGAATCTGGCTCTGAGCAGAACCCGTGACCGGGTCCGGCTCTTTTGTGGAAAGTGGAAGTCGCCCGTCCGTCGGATCCGGGGTCGCGGCGGCCCGCGGCCAGGTCCGCTGACCCCGACCCTCACTTCCTGTTCCAGAGTGAGCCTGTCACTTACAGAAATGTCAGAGTCTTAATGGAGGCCAGCGGAGCCGTCAAGAGAGAAGAGACACATTCATGTTCAGACTATAAACCAGGAAAGAGAATGTAAAAGTGTCTCTTCTCCCCAGGAAACCATGGTTACAAAACTCGTCCGAAAGGGTTCTATTCTCGAAGCCGTGCCCTGAAGACTCGCTCGCGCACGTCTTGCCGTCAACAAAAGTTTTCTTCAAAGGCTCCTTGTTCAAGGCCAGCGTACTTGTTGTGCTTTGATTTTTGTAACTCTATCCTCGGGTACGGGTAGATCTTTTTAGAGGAACTCGCTGAAATGTGACTTCAGTGCTGTTTTGGTTGTTAATGGAGGTAAACTTTCTAGGGAACAGCTCAAAATATTTGTCCAAATCCACCAGGACCCAGGAGCTCACATCGAGGACCGGTCTGGTTTGTACGTTACTCATGAGATCACGCTTTTGCTGGACCTGCCTTTAAGATCTGACTTGCTGGATTCATGCATGTCATCAGCAAGGATCTGGGTTTTAAAGGTTCTTGAATGGCATTGGTTGTTGAAAACATTAGTTAAAGTGGAGCAGAATCTTTGAGGGACATGGTAGTGCAGTGCTTTGTGCCGTCTCCTCGCAGCAAGGTTCTAGGTTCAATCCTCAGTCTGGGTT
>CM029373.1:270135-280004 GCA_017165825.1 Hepsetus odoe | reverse complement strand
GAGAGAGAGAGAGAGAGAGAGAGAGAGACAGAAGGTAGTGAAAGGAAAAAAAGGGAGAGAGAGGCTTGATAGACAGTGTAGGAGAGAAAGGGTGGGTGGTTGAGCCTGATATGAAGGGGTGAGGAGAGAGAAAGAGAAAGTGCAAGAGAATATAGCTAGACAGATATATATTAGATGGAGAGAGAGAGAGAGAGAGAGAGAGAGAGAGAGAGAGAGAGACACACACACACACACACACAGACAGACAGTGTAGGAGAGAAAGGGTGGGTGGTTGAGCCTGATATGAAGGGGTGAGGAGAGAGANAGTGTAGGAGAGAAAGGGTGGGTGGTTGAGCCTGATATGAAGGGGTGAGGAGAGAGAGAGAGCGAGCGGAAGAAGAGGAGGGAGAAGAGAAGGAGATGAAATCGTTGTTTTTTTCTCTGCGGGCGGCGCGGAGCTGCAGGCTGACATTGATAATTTCATGGCGCCTCAAACTCGTGATTTTTTAAATTATGGCCTGTAGGCTCGACTGTCAGCGCCGATTACTGAGCCTGGTTACAGAGAAATGGAGTGGAGGTTTATTTATTATTTTCAGGAGGATGAGAGAGAGAGAGAGAGAGAGAGGGCCAGGCAGAGAAGGAAGGATGTGATGGGAGAAAAGAGGGAGGAAATCAGCAGGAGAGGAAGAGAAGAAAAGCAAAGGGAGGAGTAAAAACATCTCCCATCGCAACTGCTGTACCTCCTGAACCTGCCCTGCAACAAATCCACACCATTAGGACTCACACACACACACTCACACACACACACACACACACACACACGGTTCCAGCAACGAGGCTTGTGCTGCACTACAGCGGTACTCTGCACTATTCGAGCCATAATCGCTGCAGATGTTTTGCACATCTGCCCAAATTCCACGTCTTAAAGGCAAGCAGACATTTTTCTGCACATTTTGATTCCAAATTTCTATTTTTCAAACATGAAATGGAAATTCTGAAACTTTTGCACAGCAAACATGTTTGGGTCCAGTGACGAGGATGGACACGATTAGGGACGAGTATATTAGAGGGACAGCTCAGGCTGGAAGGTTTGGAGACCGAGTGAGATCGCGTTGGGTTGGACGTGTCCAGAGGAGAGACAAGGAGTTTCTCAGGAGGAGGATGTTGAGGATGGAGCTGCCAGGAAAGAGGAGAAGAGGAAGGACAAAGAGGAGGATTATGGATGTGGTGATTATGGATTATGGATTATGGATGGATGTGGTTGGGTGTGAAAGAGGAAGCTGCAGAGGACATTAAGACATGGAGACAGATGATCTAAAGGAGAACAGCCTAAAGAAGAATCCAGCGACTCATGGACTGGATGCCCCAGAATTTTAGCCGAAATTTCTCTTAGAATCTCTGCAAGAATGACTCTTAAAGGATCCTCGCCTCTCCAGTGAGACGTTTCCGGTGTCTTCTTTACGTAAACGTCCTTCTTCATCCTCAGGAGACTGTTTGGAAAATAACTTGCTCTCAGCGGGACGCTACGTGGACTCTTTCCTGGGGGTCTGGAAGAGTGAAGTCTATTAAAATCCAGTTCCTGATCTGGACATTTGCTCACATACAGCACCTCTATGGACCTTCTAGAGCCTGTCCAGGGTTGGAGTGCAGGAGGGGACATGAACACTGAAGGCTGAAGTGTGTGACACCAGCATGTTTAGGCCTGGATACTGAACGATGGACGACGAGCGTCCTCGCTCCAGTTCTGTCCGACCATATTTGAGGTTAGGTGAGGAAAGTTTGGCGATTTTCTCTTTCAAAGCCCCCCAGCGGTGGGAACCATCCAGCTGTCCGTTAGAAACGCAGAGCCCGTGACTGTAGCTACATCACCGATGAAGATATTTCTCACATTATTCAACCCGTCTGTCCGACTGTTCCGGGGGTTTTGGAGAGCTTGAGGCAAAATGTAAGGCATGAAATCCAGTTTTCGCCCATAGATCGGTTTCGTACGTGACGAGAAAGTCCGAATATGAATGAAGCGGAGTCTCTGAGGTTCAGGTTCTTTCAAAACAGTCCCTGCTTTCCCATCACGGCTCGTTCATCAGCAGGACGAGGATTTGCGCTGCATAGTTATTAGGTGGAACTGAATGAGAAGAGCGGGTGAAAGAGATAAAGGGAGGTGACTTTCGTCCCTCAGTTAAGTTTGGGTCGTGAAGTCGGGGCTGCGGTTTTGCCGCTTCCGCTCGATACGTGCGTTTGTTTCGATGAATCGGAGAACTTCGGTGAAGCAAAAGTGAAAGTGACTATTTCTCATTGCGAAACAGCACACAGGGAACCACATCCTCTGTATTCAGCTCACACACAAAGTCCAGCAGGGATGGGGAGCAGTGATGGGGACGATACCTTGATCATGGATACGTCACAGCAACGGTCTGAGATTCAAACCCACGAGGATTTCATCCTCGACCAATGGCGTTGCTGCTTTGACTACAGAGGTGGATGACTTCTGAGGCGACTTCTTTTGGTGAAGTGAAGTGAAAGTGACTATTTCAGTCACCATGACTCCCAGGGAACCACAATCAAATGCTTCTTCTGCCTTTAACCATCTCAGTGTAGCAGCAGCAGCAGTCAGGGTGTTGTGTGGAAACAGTACCTTGCTCAAGGGTAAGGTGACCTACTGGTCTGGGACTCGAACCCATAACCATCCGACCGAGCCGTTAGTTTGAAGACGTATTGAATGATCACACGAACCTCTCTCCTCCTGATCCGTGCACTGTGGATCCTGCTGGTGTGGGTTTCCTCTCTTTCAGTAACGCTTAGAGAGTTAAAAGCTCCTCCTTGAGGATCATCTACTAAAAACCAGCACAAGCAGGTGATTTGTGGGAGACTTGGGCTTCGTCGCAGTCGCCTTCCGCACCCAAGCCTCATATTCACTCACAGCATCGGGCTTTTGGGACAAACCACTGAAAACGGGCCAGTTGGCACCTTTAGCCATGGCTGGATTCCTGTGCATTGTTCTCGATATGATAATAAAAAGGCAATCGTCTTTCTCCTCCCCGCCTCGTTGTCTCGTTACGCGACAAGTTGACACTCGTGCGGCTGACACCAGCGTGAAAGGAAATCAATTTGACACGCCATCAGCAAGATGCTGCCGAGCCCACCAAACCCCATCCATTCCTCACGTAAAGCGTAAACACACTCTGCCCACACGCTACACAACCAATGTGTCAGATCTTCAGTCGTCGACGTGCCCGAGCATCCCGTGATGTGGTAGATTTGCAGCTGTTCTTATGTCTCCTTCGCAAAAGACGGGCTTCTAACGAGCAACGTGATCCAGCGAAGCTGAAAACGGGCTGGCTCGTCAGAAAAGATGGGTCTGAAAGTGAAAGTGAAAAGTCGGCGTCGGAGAGAATCTAAAATAAGTCGTTAACGAGATGAATCATATGCACTTGGCGTAACCGACTGCTTCTAAAAGCAGGACGCCAGCCAAGGCGGCCCTGTTGGAGTCGTAACTCTGCCAGTGTTATCGCCACTTTCTTCTTGTTACTTTTCCCAACATAAGGTCCCGTTCGTCCCAGCAGACCGAGCGCACGGTTTAGACCAGCTTTTAAAGCGTGGACACCAGCTGCTCTTTACATTTTATGAGAAATCCAAAAACGACTTGGAATAAAATCGTGCAACATTACCACGCACTCGCGTCAGGAGTGTTTTCTCCCCTGAACAGAGTTCTACTCACTGAGAGTGAATAAAAACACTAACTTCAATATTTCAACATTTCCCTTCATTTTAACCTAAACGTCTGTTCCGTCTTCAGAACAGAATCCTTCCTTTAGTCTGAACATCGGAGTAGATCCTCCATCACCTTCCCAACATCCAGACCGTCTCAGACTAAAAGGACACGAACGCAGAAGAGATGTCCCTCGGAGTCCATCGGTGCAGGACAGAGTGGAGGAGAGTGAGAGAGAGGACAGGGAGAGTGGACGGTGGAGTTCAGGGTGTGTGGAGTGTGTGTCCGTGATGGAGAACTAGTAGAGACGGTGATGAAAGTGAAGCGGTGAAGTTCATGTGGATTATTTTCAGTAGATTGTTTTTATTGGAGCTGAAGTTCGAGGCTTTAATCGTCTTTAATTCTATTAATATGGAGTGAGATTCAGTTCACTTTCAGCACAGACAGACGCTCCAGACGTCCTTCAGAGGAGACACGTCTCACTCTACACTCTCAGTACACTCCTGTACTTTTACTCTACGCTCTCAGTACACTCCTGTAATTTTACTTTACGCTCTCAGTACACTCCTGTACTTTTACTCTACGCTCTCAGTACACTCCTGTACTTTTACTCTACGCTCTCAGTACACTCCTGTACTTTTACTCTACACTCTCAGTTCATTCCTGTACTTTTACTCTACACTCTCAGTACACTCCTGTAATTTTACTCTACACTCTCAGTACACTCCTGTACTTTTACTTTACACTCTCAGTACACTCCTGTACGGTAGCTGAATCAGTAGATCTGCGTGAGAGTTGATCTGGCCGAGGGAGAAAGCCTGGCTGGGACGTGGACTCTAAGGATTTTACTCCAACAGAAGAGGGGCAGGGAGGAGCGCTCCGTCAGACATTTGTCACATTTTGCAGGCGTGCGACGGCGGAGTCTCCCCTGAGCTTGGTTGGGAGGTTTTATTTTAAGGTTCCTCGGCGCTATCGGCTGTTATTTGCATTTCGCGAGAGGGCTGGCAGAGCGCGCAGGCCGCGGATGAGAGAGACACGAGAGAAAGTTCGGGGCTGACTTTGAAAGTGTGCTATCGCTCCCACACACAAACACGAAGAACCTGCACTCATCGCTATCTTGGTCACATGCACTCCAAGTTGACGGAGGGAAAATAAAAGGACGAAGACTCGTCTCGCCTGCCAAGAGCTTCACTTCAGGCGGCTGATTAGTGTAAATAGCCGACCCTTCATCCTTTTAAGCCGCTGTTTATTAAACAGGCCGCTGCGGCGCCACTAAGGTCTTCTGCGTCCAGAAGAGGACACTCGAGGGGAAGCGGTGGAAGATATCGGGATAAAATCGGTGGAAGGGTAGGATGGATGGGCTGATGGACGGATCCTTTTGTGCCAACGGGACGCGAGACTTAATGAGTCAAAAATGTGGGAAGGACGAGCAAAAGAGCGCACAATTTTTTCCATTTTACAAGGTTTTTAGCCAAAAAACAACCAAAAAAAAAAAAAAAAAAAAAAAGGTCTGATTGGACGCACTAACTAATGAAGCAGAACTTCTACAGAATCCCAAAAGACGCAGGAAGCCCAGAGGACGAGATGATGGATCTACGCTGTTGGACGTGTCTCTGTCTTTAGGGAGAGAATAAAAGAATGGACAACAGTAGTACGTGTCCTTGCAGTGGACATTTCATCAAAGATGAATAATTTAATGGAGACGCGTGAGCCGCTGTGGGGACGCCGGGCGCTGAGAGAGGAAGAAGACGACGGCTAAATAAAATGCTATCGAGATAAAGGGAAGAGCAATTTCACTCGGAAATTAGGCCCCAGCATTTCTCGTCCTTCGTCTCCCGTCCACGCTGAAGACGCACACGGCGGCCTGTCCTTCTGTAC
Organism: Hepsetus odoe; assembly: GCA_017165825.1. Lineage (NCBI taxonomy): Eukaryota > Metazoa > Chordata > Actinopteri > Characiformes > Hepsetidae > Hepsetus > Hepsetus odoe. The sequence goes on along the minus strand of CM029373.1, from coordinate 274,441 downwards.
GGCAGGAGACGGATGCAGACGTGGAGTTCTGGCAGGGACGTCTCTGTTTTTAGAGACTGAAGCGCCGAGGCGGGGCGGTACTGAGGAAAAGTGCCCAAAACCTGCAGCCTGTTCTCAGGTCCGTTGTCCTTCTGTTGACTGGTGATCTCAGCGTCTGGAGACGAAGGAAGATCTTCTCTTCTACTGTTTATTGCCCTCCAGGCCTCTGCGCCGGTCACATGACTGAGAGCCGTGCCCAGTTCTCCTCACATCACATTTACTCTTTCCATCCGAACCGAGAGGAGCGACTGTGCTGCGGGTGTTTGAAGAGCACGGGGAGGTGATTTAGAGATGGTGAGCCTTTATTAGGAGCAGCACTCAAATTTAACAAGTTGGTCCCGAACGCGTCCGGGCCCCGGAGACTAGTTCCCCATCGGCCACTTACTATAAAAGAGCCGCCCCACTCCCATCTGGGAGCGGCTGCTTGGCTGCATAAAACTCTACACTAAAGGGCGGAGAACATCGGTCCTTCTGGGTGCCGTTTTATTGAAGCCCGGAGGTTGTTTACGCAGCAACCATTTCTTTTTGGGGGGATTTTTATTCCGAAACAGCCCAGGACGTTTATTTCACCCACAGAAGAAGCGGTCAGTAAACGAGAACGTCCCACAAAGCAGCGACGTCGTTCTCCTCCAGCGTCCTCCCTTTTCCTCTGCACCGATTCGCCAGGTCGCTCCACAGTGAGGGAAAATCATCTTCTGGGTTTTCGGTATTTTTAGAGCTTGTTCGTGCTCAAACACAGGAACGCTTAATGTGTGTGGAACAGGACGGGCTGGCGCTGGCGGTTGCTCCTTATTGCGGGTTAATGCTTTGATGGCGGTCTCACACACCTGCCCTTCGGTTTCATCACACGCCTCCCGCTGATCCGGAGGCCCGGAGATGTCTCCTAATGGGCTGATGGGTCTTTACGCACGCGTGGAGGAAGCTCTTCACGTGATTCATCTCCTCGGGGGGGCAGAAAATGTCTTACGTCCAGTCCATCCTGCTGGAAATACTATTATTCGTGTCACTTCAAAGACCACCGCAAGTGCCTTTTATTTTAAAAGTTACTTTTGCTCTCATGTGTGGTTTTTGCACAATTTAGTTTCATTTTTCATTTTCCGTTTTCAAACATTTACAGCGGAGTTTAAAGACTCTGAGTATTAAAAGCCGCAGAAAGGAAACAAACTACCTTAAAGCTTGAGAAACGCATAGTTTTTTTACATATTTTATTCCTAAAACGCAAAAGGTGGCAAAAGAGAACATTCCGTCTGTAAAGTAAAAGTACAGGAGTGTACTGAGAGTGTAGAGTGAGACGTGTCTCCTCTGAAGGACGTCTGGAGCGTCTGTCTGTGCTGAAAGTGAACTGAATCTCAGGGACTGACGAGAATCATGTACATGTGAAGCAGGATTCACCTGGAAGGGAAGCACCTGTTTAGTTGTGCACCTGAGTGCAGGTGAAGTGTGCACACCTGCATCCCTGAGGACACGTTTGAGAGTTCCTAAGAAGTAGAAACGGTCTTCCTCCTGTCTGCTGATGATCTCGTGATCTGCAGTGAGAGTAGGGAGCAGCTTGAGGAGAACCTGGAGAGATGGAGATCTGCTCTGGAGAGGAGAGGAATGAAAGTGAGTAGGGCAAAGACAGAATACACGAGTGTGAACGAAAGGGAGGAAAGTGAGAATGGAGGGAGTGGAGGTGACAAAAGGTGGAGGAGTTTAAATACTTGGGATCAACAGTTCAGGGTAACGGCGAGTGTGGAAGAGAGGAGAAGAAGAGAGTGCAGGCTGGTTGGAATGGGTGGAGAAGAGTGGCTGGAGTGATTTGTGACAGACGGGTACCAGCTAGAGTAAAAGGGAAGGTTTACAGGACAGTAGTGAGACCAGCTATGTTGTACGGGTTGGAGACGGTGGCACTGATGAACAGACAGGAGGTGGAGCTGGAGGTGTCAGAGTTAAAGATGCTGAGATGTTCATTGGGTGTGACGAGGATGGACAGGATTAGAAATGAGAATATTAGAGGGACAGCTCAGGTTGGACGTCTTGGAGACGAAGAAGTTAGAGAAGCAAGGTTGTGTTGGTTTGGACGTGTCCAGAGGAGAGACGAGGATTATATTGGAAGGAGGATGTTGAAGATGGAGCTGCCAGGAAAGAGGAGAAGAGGAAGACCAAAGAGGAGGATTATGGCTGTGGTGAGAGAGGACATGCAGGTGGGGGGTTTGAAGCAGGAAGACGCAGAAGACAGGAAGAAATGGAGACAGTTGATCCGCTGTGGCGACCCCTGAACGGGAGCAGACGACAGAAAAAGAGGAAGAAACGGTCGTCTTCCTCTTTCAGTCCTTAAGCCAATTCGGTTTATTTGAGAGGACAGTGTCTGTAAACCCCGATCACTGGGATTACAGCCTGATCGGAGGACAAGACACTTCGACCTTCTGCCTTTCTAAAGAACACAGAAAAGAGGACACTGTCCTGCAGACACACACACACACACACACACACACAGCTGCTGGTTAAGTCCTCACTCTGTTTTTATACACAGCCTACAGAGATGAATAGCAGTGCAGTGTGTGTGTGTGTGTGTGTGTTGATATGACCTTGAAAAAGATGCAAAGAGCAGTGAAGCAAATCAAACACAAACACACACACACACACACACACACTTTCCTCTCTTTGAGGATTTGATTGCAGCCTTTAGATTTTAGGGAGGTCAGGTATTGATGTTAGATGTTCAGAAGCACCACTCCATCCTCAGGGAGCTCCAACGCTCCAGATGTCTTCACAGCCCAACACTTGGGGCGTGAAGACCTTACGTCCCAGAGAGTCCCGTTCTATTGGTCAGAGCTTTATTGGAGAATAAATTCATGCGTTAAGGGTTCGTGAGAAGGTCTGGATCCTTCTCGCTTCCAGATACTGAGCTGTACAGTTCAATAATCTGAAAAGTGGAAGATTGCTGGCTGAGATCATTTTACGGTCTCCACCTTCAGAGATGTTAAACAACAGAAATATTCATATTGCCTAAGAAGGTTAAGTTCAGCAGCTCACATTTTTCTGCATCTTGGTATAAAATGAAGCTTTTTTGAGAGCCGGTTTTAGTTTTTTTCCAGCCCAGCGCTGCTCGGCCATTGGCTAATTAAAGCAATAAGCCACAAGAGGCGGGTTTAATCAAAAGGTGAGAAGGTCACCATCCAAGTAGCACCTCTTTAACTGTCAGTTTTAATGCCGTCCATCTTGTTGTCACTGCAACAAACTCCTAACAAACTGCTTGTATCGACAGACCTGCGTCCACGCCCGTCCCGCTGCACATCGACTGCGGCCGGGTTCTAACGGCCGTCCTCGCGGCGTCCCCCATCGATCGCCTCTGACTGATTCAGCCTGCACTCCTTACAGAGCGGCGTGAACAATGGCTCCGACCGAGTGCGGCCGCGCCGCTACAGCAGAGGAGACTTTTCCGCAGGACGTCCATTGATTAGGAGAGTCATTAGGGCAGATGAATGAGCCGATGGGGCGGGGGAAAAAAAAAAAAAAAAAACTCCGCAGTTCATTACGGAAGAAGGCTGGAGGACTGGGACTCTCACAAACAATGTCAAACGACTTACTTTAAAAAGAAAAGAAAGAAAAAGAAAACAGGTGTTATTTTACAGGGCCAGGGTGGAGCTCCTCACTTCCTCTTCGCACAGAACGGGAACCTGGAAAGAACCTGCACACTCCACACCCAGGCTGGGAATGGAACCCAGGACCTTCTCACCGTGAGGCGACGGACCAAACCCCAGGGCTTGTGCGCGTCCCGTCCAAGTTAAAGCTCACGATGTACAAATAAACACCCCGCGTTCTCCTTTTTTAGTTTCTGTTTAAAACTTTTTAAATCAGGAGCGGTTCTATTTAACACAGAACACCAGAACCTGAGCTTTTTACAGGTATATAAACTGCTCGTCCAGCCGCTCGAGACTCATCCTTTCAGACGTTAGCCAGACTGACACGGTAGGCTCGGCCTGATGTCCCTCTGTGACTCCTGATCATCATCATCATCATCATCATCATCATCAGTAATAGTATTATTCAGTCTGTTTCTGATGCACTGCTGTGGTCCTGCTGCTTAAAAAGCCAAAAATAAAACGATAACCAAAAAAAGAAAAAGCACCGATCTACAGCTGCTGGAAGTGTGTGTGTGTGTGTGTGTGTGTGTGTGTGTACACGGCCCACGGCCTCATACCTGCGATGCTGGCGAAGATTTCGCTGATGCCGATGAGAACGTACTGAGGAACCTGCCACCAAATGGGCAGATCAGCAGCGTAAT
>CM029373.1:247635-265135 GCA_017165825.1 Hepsetus odoe | reverse complement strand
GTTTAAACTCGGAAGCATTTTGTTGTGCTTCACGCTGACGGTCACTTTCGCTAAAGAAGTCTCGGATTCTGGATTCGGTGTCGGGTTCTGTTCCCGATCGGACGGCAGCCCCAGCGGCTCGGTTCCTGGTACCAGTGGAAAAGCCCCACAAGGATATTATCAACCTGGCTTTCCCATCACACGGGCTCTTTACACAGGAAGGCCTTCGGTCCGTCTGACAGGAAGCTGCCTGGTTCTGGCAGTCGTGCCGAACACGTCCCCGACAGGACGGCAGAGATAATCCAGTCACCGGATGATCAACAGAGAGGGTGTTTACACAGCTTTAGAGCCAGACGACCTCACCTAACAAGGACATTACTGAAGATTAAAGGCCTTCAGGATCAGTTATTGCCAAAAAACACACACACACACACACACACACACACACACACACACAGTGTTGATGGTGCTCTACAGCCTCCCCAAAGAGCCGTTAATACACGCTGGAGTTACAGGTGGAAAAAGGACACGGTCTTGATCTCTCTTTTCCTCCCGAGAACATGAACCGGAGTTCAGAGTGTGAGTGAGTGAGTGTGTGTGTGTGTGTGTGTGTGTGTGTGTGAGAGAGTGTGTGTGTGCGGCTTTATTTTCACATCCTCAGCACCCTCAAGTGGCCAAAACAAGATATTATCTACAAAACACACCGAAACCACGGGGGCAGCGGAGAGAAGAGATGGGGGTGAGAAAGGAAAAGGAGAAGAAAGCGGAAGGAAAAGATGGTGTGAAAGAAGAGACTGTGAAGTTATGAGATGCAGAAAGTGAGTGATTGTGAGAAAGAGAGAGTATGTGTGAGTGTAAGAGTGAGAAAGAGAGCGCGAGGCAGATAAAAACAAAGAGGTGGGGAAAATTAATGGAGTGAAGAAAAAAAAAAAAAAAAAGGATCAAAACAGAAAAAAAGGAAAAGAGAAAGAAAATGAGAAAAGGGGGGAGAAGAATGGGCCGGGGGATGCAGGCGCTCGTCTGTGTCTGTGAGGGAAGAGGAGGGAGGAGGAGGAGAGGGAGGGAGGGAGAGAGGGAGGGAGGGAGGGGAGGATAATAGGTTGTAAAACATTAATCACCTACAAAGTGTTTTTAATTGTGCTGGGAATTAAACAGCAGAGGTTTGAGCAGCTGCTTCGTGATGAATAGCCCTCATCTTTTCTCAGACTCTTCCTGAACGTCCGGCGGAGGAGTGCGGGGCTGCGGGACGGAGACACCGGAGGGAAAATAAATAAATAAATAAATAAATAAATAAATGAGGCGTCTGGAGCTGGAAATGACCGCAGGGTTAAAATAAAACATCCCAGCAGGGCTCAGAACGGTTCTCTAGGAGGCCGTGGGGGTCAAACGTTCTATAATTAGTCTGATCATTAGCGGGCCTTTAAAGAGCCCGTCCCCCAATCTCGTCCCCCGAGCTCCACTTAATGTCCGTGAGGTTTAACGCTCCGAACCGTAATTCATTCCTGCACGCTCAGTTCCAGGCCGCTCAGATTTCTGTACCTTCAAGATTGGAAATGGATGCAAAAAAGCTCCATTCTGATTGGCCCAGGCTGAAACACTATTTATGGCTTCGGAGAGAGTGAGGATCAACATCTGGCCATAGTCTTCCATTATAAGTGTGGCTTCAACATCTGGCCATTGTCTTCTATTGAGGTTTCAGTGAACTTCTAGCGTCCGTCCAGTTTTTCTTTTTTCTAATTACAGGGACATCGGTATCCATGGCAACTGAGTGCTAAAGATGTGATGTTTAGAGATTTTAGTGTGAAAATGTTGGAGTATTCTATTTAAATGTTCCTTTAATTGTTTGAGTTATGCAACAATTAAAAAGGGCCTAAGGAAAAAACACACACACACACACACACACCACAAGGCTACCCCCCCCCAACACACACACACACACACACACACACACACACGTTAATTGTTTGTCTTTTCTGTGGAGTGTTTTCCAGAGAGCAGCCTTTTATCTTCAAACTCCTAATTCTGGTAATTCTTCTCTTCCCCCGATTACACTCCTTCCTCCCTTTAAGTTACTCTTATTTACACAGAGCCCTCCAAGCCCCGCTCTCTCGCTCTCTCCCTCGTTTCTCTCCTTCAGTCTCTTTTCTTCCCACATTAGTCTGCATACCGTTTTCTCTCTTCTTTTTCCTTTTCTCTCCCTCATTATGTGCAGTCTCTCTTTCTCTTCCACTCCCCTCATTTATTTTATTCCTCCCTCTCTCTCTCCTACTCTTCTATTCTTCACCTGCTCTCATTTCTCTCTGTGATATACTGCACTCTCTCTCTCTCTCCCTCTCTCTCTCTCCCTGTATGTCTTAATTAAGCTCTCTCGGCCCGGCCTTGTTAAATCTGCAGAGAGACTCGGCGGAGTCCCTTCAGGCTCAGCAGTCTAACGCAGGGACGATTCTACAGCCGAGCGCAGTAATTAAACGGAGGAACAGTTTCTGTGTGTGTGTGTGTGTGTGTGTGTGTGTGTGTGTGTGTGTGTGTGCAGCTGTGATGTGCATGACCACACATTGCTGCTGATTCACAGATGATACAGTATGGGGAGTGTGTGTGTGTGTGTGTGTGTGTGTGTGTTCGGGGTCACTGAGGGACTCTCAGTGTGGAAACGAGCAGGAGGGGCTTCAGTCCAAACAGCTCCTTTCTGTTTACTGCGGGTTCCTCACGGAGAAAACGAGCAGCAGAACACTAAACAACACAGACATCCTGCAACCGCACGGACAAAACACCACCAGGAACCTCCAACAGTGTGAAGAGGAAGGTTCTAGATCAGTACGAGCGGGGTGATTCTAGAACAGTCTGGCTGGGAAGACTGTCGAACGGTCTGATGAGTTGAGAAGAGTGTGAACAGGAAGAGTCGAGAACAGTATACATGCAAGGATTCTAGAACAGTGTGACGATTGAGATTCTGGAACACTGCAGGACAGATTCTAGAACAGATGAGGATGGTGTGGAAGACTGCAGAACAGTGACTGGGACAGTCTCGTCTCATTGAGAAGAGGGAGAGTATGAATGTTCTTGAATGAACAAGGTGATGGGTAAGATCATAGGACGTTGTAATGGGCCAGATTTGAGAACACTGTGATTGAGAAGATTCGAGAACATTTGGAATGGGAATAAAGAAGCACCAGGAAGGTTGTGGAACAGGGCAGAACATGTAAGACCGTGTGAGTGCAGGACACACTACAGAATGTATTCAAATTATACGAATTGGGACATTAAAGGTCTGCATATGGAAGATGACGAGAGGGGAGAACATGTCAGAACCATGTTAATGATGGAGAACATTCTAGAACCTATTTAAAGCAAGGGTAATCCACCACAGCATAGGTGTCGCCTCTCCAGGTTTCACGGGTGACTGAAGGGGAAGGCTGTTAACCAAGCTGGTCTTTAACTTCTCCTTGAAAGTCTTTAAGCATGTCTGACTTCATTGATACAGAAACTCACAAGAGACCACCTGAGCCCCACCAGAACCCACTAAATTCCTCCAGAACCCAGCAGAGCCCACCAAAACCCACCAAACTCCACCAAAACCCATCAGAGCCCAACCAAACCCATTAAACCCTACCAGAACCCACTAAACTCCACCAGAACCCATCAGAGCCCACCCAAACCCATTAAACCCCACCAGAACCCATCAGAGCCCACCCAAACCCATTAAACCCCACCAGAACCCACTAAACTCCACCAGAACCCATCAGAGCCCACCCAAACCCATTAAACCCCACCAGAACCCACTAAACTCCACCAGAACCCATCAGAGCCCACCTAAACCCATTAAACCACACCAGAACCCATCAGAGCCCACCCAAACCCATTAAACCCCACCAGAACCCACCCAAACCCATTAAACCCTACCAGTGATCACCAGAACGCTGAATGGAATGGAAACGGGCAGATTGCATAACCCCAAACACACAACCAGCCACACCACATAGGGACAAACCAGCTCTCCCACACACACACACACACACACACACACACACACACACACATCTGGTCGCTGCTGCAGGAGTTTCAGTTCATCTGTAGACTCTACACTTCCTCTAAAGTCGCTGGTCTTGTGACTCTGGTTATGAGCTCATATTTAACTCCAGAAATGAACTTTCTTTCACAGGTCTTTCAGCCAGTCTCCTGAATCCTGCAGGTTTATTACAGTAACTGAAGCTCATGGAAGATCAGAGCAGCACCACGAACGTTCCTTTAGGGTTCATTTACACAGACGCAGAGACTGTCGGCACTCTGCGCTCGTCTTATTCGCATTCGTTCAAAAGAAACAAGACAGTCAGAGCGGAGCGACTGCATTGGAGGAAAAAGGGGAAACTAGATTACTGACCCGGCGGTCACGTTAATGGGGATGTAGTTTCCCCTCCTGCACTTTTAATCTGTAACTAATTGCCGATTAATATACAGTAACGAGCAAAAGTCTTCTTGCCATTTGTTTTCTGTCTATCAAAGCATCTTATCTGTTCCATAATGAACAGATTAAAGCAACGAAACGGGAACAAATGTTTTCGTGCAGATGCATAATGTCTAAAGATAAAATGTTCTAGATAAAGCGGTTCCGCCCACTCAGCGTTCAGCATCAGCAGTAAACGAATCAGCTGATCATCTGGAATCATCTACTCCTGTTTCTTCACTGCTTCAATACTGAACAACACTGTCCTTCAGGAAGATCTGGAGAACTGCTCAGGTACAGAGACTGGACTGAACATGAGAGACAACAACACTGTCCTTCAGGAAGATCTGGAGAAATATCCATGAGAAAATGTGTGTAAGCAAAATGTGAGGAAACGAGGGGGCTCGACTCTTTTCTACGGTACCGGGTGTGTGTGGTAGGTTTTAATATTATGTCATAAGATCCGTGAAAGGTCTGCTCACCGGATGAGGGTCTGTTGTGTTGTCCTCCATGCCGGGGATGCGCAGGTGAAGACTCTGCAGGTAATATGTGGTCTGCATCTGCACAGGAAACAGAACCCAGATCGTCAAACTGCTCCAAACAGGCACAGACCTCCAGAATTACTGACCAGCACCACGGCAACCGAAGCCTACTGACGCCCTGGTAGAAATCAACCAATCACCTACAGCCAGGCCTGAGCTTTAAGCGCTGGCCAAGTGCTCCGGATGGTTCATGGCACAAAACGGGCCGATTTTTTTTTTTTAAACCAAACGTGAGTTGAAGATGAAACTGTTTTCTTCTCTTTCTCAATCCTTTCATTGGACTGGTTGCGGCGCCGGGCAGACCAGGGAGCGTCTAATCTGGGGGTTTTTGTCCATTTAGTCCACGTCATGAAACTCGGCACACGGCGAAAAGCAACCTCTGCCTTTCACCCACACACACCGTGCAGCAGGGGGCAGCTAGAGCACCCGTGGAGCAGTGGAGGGCACAGCACCTTGCTCAAGGGTACCTCAGGTCAAGCGGGATTCGAACCCATGACCTTCAGATCCTGGGAACTACTCCTGAACCACGAGGCCACGGCTGATGTTGGAAAGGTGCCGGAAAACAAACGTGCTCAGACTGAAGTTAGATGTTTGGGTTCAAACGAAGGGAGTGAAAATGAAAGAGTGCTCAGAGTAAAAAAATTCCTGAAGTATTTGTCACTTTCGTTTGTGGTGGGAATAAGAACCGGGAGGGAATCCGAGGTCACTCCAGGTAATTCACTTTGGAAGCTGCAGAGCGAGAAAACTACCTCGTAAGAACTGACCTTTACATGCAATAGGAGGAAATAAATTTTGTGTGTGTGTGTGTGTGTGTGTGTGTGTGTGTGTTGGGCTGGAACACTCAGGTCCTGCTCCCAGAGGACTCCTTTGCCACCTCCGTGTTGTGAAACGAGCGCCTTCAGCCAGAGGAAATTAGCCCGGCCGTCTTCATAACGGAGGAGCCTCCACACCAGTGTTATTCCTTCTTAACGGCTCCCTCCAGAATTCATCTTAAAGCCCCAAACGGGCGTCTGAAGCGATCTGGCTCCACTTTAACGTCCCGAGCTGCGCCTGCTCGCGCCCGCTGTCCCGAATGTGTCAGTATTAGTACGGATATATTATTTAAATGATCGGATTTATTAAACACCCAACCTACACCAAACACCCCGCGTGCAGAGCTTCTCCCCCGAGTCTCTCCGCTGACCGGATGTTTCGGATGAGACTCGCCGACGCTTTCAATTCTGATTAATGAGCTCTTTGGTTCTGCCCTGAATTTGAGGCAGTTCACAGGGAATCTGTCTACGGGCCAGGCACCGAGACGGGCCACGTACACCCGTCTGAGACGACGGGAGCGTAACGGCCCCCACTCTCTCTTGTTGGGTGGGCAGGTTGTCCTGCCTGTCCTCCACTGGAAACACGAGAAAAATAAATAAATAAATCATCCGACAGAAAAAGGACGTGATGGTTTTTTTCCCGTCGGTTTCCGGAGGGGCGCGTTTCGATCTGGAGTTTGTGGGGCTGCGGTCCTGGGATCGATTCCCAGGCGGGACGGTCCAGGTTCTTTCTGGGGGCAGCGGTGGCCTAGTGGTTAGGGAGTTTGCCCCAGGATCAGAAGGTTGTGGGTTTGATTCCCAGACCATTAGGTTGAGCAAGGTTCCATCCCCATCACTGCTGCCCGGGCGCTTTAAATAGCTGCCCCCTGCTGCACGTGTGTGTGGGGGTGAGTTTCATTGTGCCATGCTGCGTTTCACAATGACAAGAATAGTCACTTTCACTTCTGTGTGGAGTGGACATGTTCTCTCCAGCTTCCTCCAGGACCTCTGGGTTCCTCAGTCCATCCAAAGACACGTCAGGTGGACTGGAGATGCTAAATTGTCCTCTCTGTGTGTCTCTGTCCAGGGTGTCCCCGCCTTTCATCCTGGGAGAGCTGGGACAGACTCCAGCACCGTTCCTGACCCTTATCAGGACAAGCAGCTCAGAAAATGAGCCTGTGAGAGTGAGAGGGGTCCCATTTAAATATTTTGAGGGAGGTGTTTCATTTGTGCGGAGGATTCTGATAAGAAAGGATGGATTCAATAAAAAAAAAAAAAAAAGATCAGATAAAGTAACATTTTGATGATGATGATGAAGATGATGATGATGATGAAGGGATGTAGAGCATCAACGCTGCCAAACAGAAACCAGTTAAATTAAATCAAACATTTTGAGGAGAACCAGAACCAGAGGCGTCTAGTCATATTGATCAGAGGAACTGAATTATATTCTGGAAACTAGTTTCGGTTCTTAGTTTTTCACTTCGGAGTGTGCAGAGGGAAGGGACTCCTCTCACTCTCGCTGAACACACGGGTTTGGCTCAGAAGAGCTGCTGAGGTTGTTCTGAGTGTTTACAATAAAAGAGAACCGATCAAACCTGCAGGACAAACCAGGCATGAAACCAGAACTTCCTTTATTTTCTAGCACAACAAATAAACCGCAGCCAAACGTGGCGGAGAGTGTCCGACTCACCTGGAAGTACACGGTCCAGTAGGGGATGAGGGCCAGAAAGACGGGGAGGATCTTCATCAGGGCTTTCACTTCCTCCACCTTCTCCTCCGGGAATCTCCCTCCGTACGTCACCTTGGCCCCGTCCAGCAGGCTGGGTTTAGGCCTGCCGAATAGAGTGAGAGTCCCCTTTCACTTCTTTCACTCTTCTTTCACTCGAAAAACACGCACTGAGGCTCCAGAAGGGAAAAGCCGTATATTTACTATAAAATAATTACTTAAAAATAAAATCAAGAATAAAGAATTCCTATATTTTTACAAGATGATTATATTTAATGCATTGTTATTATAATTTGTAACAATAATATGATTAGAAGATGATGCTTATAAGAAATAAAAATAAATAAAAGCGGTGTTTTTTTTTTTTATCTGAAACGTGAAATTTCCCAATGATAAAAGAAAATAAAAAATAAAAAAAGAATTTCTAATGATGTATATTTAAAAACATCAACACGGAGCAGCCCTGTCCACCGAACATCAGGAAGAAACGTGATGATCATCCTGCATGCGGTCAGGATGGGCGGACACTTCAGTGGCCACGATGGACAGATAATAACGGAGGGAACCTTCTAATGAGCTCAGGAGCACTTTTAACTGTCCTTCACTTTAAAGAGAAAGAAAGAGAGAGAGAGAGAGAGAGGTAGATAGAGCCAATTATCTCTTGTGTGGGTCTTTAAACTGCAAGGAGGATGAAGTCCTCACTCCAAAAGGGGGGGAGAGAGAAAGAGAGAGAAAGAGAGAGAGAAAGAGAGAGATTTCCTGCAATCCTTAAGGATTTGTCGACCTCGGGACGGAATATTTGGAGTCAAAGGTTTCCTCGTTCTCCTCTTTCCGAGGCGGTTGTTTCTCTTTGATCCGAAGAGGAGGAACGGCTCTCGAGAGTAACTTCTGAGTCGGGATGACTTACGCGGCCACATTAGAGGCAGACGGGAGAGGCGGATCAAAGACAGAGACGGAAAACGAGGGATAAAGTGAGCGTCTGGCGCAACCGACATAAACCGGTGGCCTGGACTGACGAGCATTTCAAACACGAGCGTCGGCCCTCCGGCTTCCACGGCGACCGTGATGCTCTCCGGGCTGAAAGGGTTCATCAGCACCACGAAGAAAACTTTCACCTGAGAGAAACGGGGCGATACTGCGACCGCAGACGGCTGTGATATTCACAAGGAGCCTCTGGACCAATCACAGCTCGGCTGCTGATGAAACGAGTTTTTTCAGAAAACTGATATTCAGGACATTAAAAAGGCGTCAGTAAATATCAAATTTCATTTCTGATCGTTTGTCCAGATCACAAAGCCCTACAGAGGTCGGGACCGTACGATCAGGACGATCGATAGAGAGATGAGACCGCGCTGGCTTGGACACGTCCAGAGGAAAGCCGAGCGGTAACTCAGGACAAGGATGTGGAGGACGGAGCCTCCTAGGACAAAGAGGAGGTTTATGGATGTGGAGAGAGGACATGCAGTCGGGGTGAAAGAGGAAGAGGCAGAAGACAGTAAGACAGGAGATGGATGATCTGCTGTGGAGACACCCAACGGGAGAAGCTGATGGACTGAAGGAAACCCAATTGCACCTTGGAACTGATGCACATGCAGCTCATTTTCAACAACTCTCACGGATTTCGAACCGTTGGGGGAATTTAATAACCAAAATCAAATTGGTACAGAACCTGAAGAACCCTTCAGGTCATCAGGACGTCGTTTTGTCTCCTTTTAAACAGTTTAAAGTGATAAATGCTGAAGATGTAATAAAGGAGGACTAAATCAGCCCAAGCAGCTGTGCTTAAATTGTGAACCTGGAGGAGATGATGATCCAACAGAAACATCTGGTAACTAATGAAGGAACTCATGCCCAACCAAACCCTCATTATTCTACAACCCTGTGGACGTTAATTCCCTGGTTTATTCCCTGCTGCGGAACAAAGCTGTCCACGCGTCTCGATGCCCTGCAGTCTGACTCCGTTTTGTGTCGAGTGTCTCGGTTCTAGCTGGGAAAGAGGGGCTGGGACTACAAGTCCCTTATGATGGAGGTCTGTCCAGAGGCAAGCTCCAAACATGGAGATTTGTGAAATTGCTCAGAACGTCCAGCTGCACAAGCGACCAAAGGAGCCCACAAGAGTGAGAATTTTGCAAGAGGGTTCAGCGCGTCACGGTCCTTCAACACAAGCATTAAAAATCAATAGCGGCGCCGAGGTCTCGGAGCTGGATCCAAACGTTGCATCACTCCTGCTGATTCGTGCTGCATTCGGAGTCTTCTCGCGTCGCTTTGATGTCGTACGAAGCCCTGAATGTGACTAAAGTCCAGCAGCGAGAGCGTCGGCCCTCCTCCGGTATCAGCGCAGACGGGCCGGGTCCCCTGCGGAGCACCGGCCGCGTCCTGGTCCTGGTCCTGAGGCAGCTCTGTTAGTTTGGGGATTTGCAGGGTCAGTTGAACAAAGGGACGGAATATTAGAAACGTCCAGCAGCTCCCCCTCATTTTGGTTTCAAAAAGACATCGATCGCCTCTGATTGTCAGTCACTTGTCCCAAGCGGGGTCACAGGGGGGTGCCAGGGTCCATCCCAGCTCACACAGGGCGAGGACGGGGGACGCACCCTGGACAGGTCGTCAGCCCATCGCAGGGAGGAGCAAGACGGGGACGGTACCTTGCTCAAGGGCACCTCTGGGCAACCTATTGAACCCCCGATCCTCCGATCATGCGGCCGACGCCCGAATCACTAGGCCACCGCTGCCCCGCCTCTGATTATGTATCAGGGCAAAAAAGTGGGTGGTCCGCAAACATCCCCCCCACCAATTACACCAATACAGGTTCAAAATCTAAACTGTACGATATTTAATTTGTCGTAAATGTTAAATGTTTTATGGGGCAAGAAGGTCCTGGGTTTGATTCCCAGGTGGGACGGCCCGTGTCCTTTCTGTGTGGAGTGGACATGTTGTCCCACATCTCTGTGAGCTCTGGTTTAATCCCACTTATCATACTGATGCTTCTCACACACACACACACACACACACACACACACACACACACACACTCCAGTAAACACTCTTCTATCAGAGTGACTCATCACCGAACTGGACCGGAGAGGTCCTCTGGAGGAGGTCCTACCTGAGCAGGTGAGGCTCGCTGGGTCCTCTGCAGCAGGCCGAGCCCAGGATCTTGAACATGTCTGTGAAAGCGCTGCCGTCCGCCGGTTTGGTGACGAAGACGGTGCGTCCCAGCAGGAAGACGAGGAGGGACACCCCGAGACACACGGCGGGGATGATGTAACCCACTGAAAAGCTCACGTTCTGTTGGATGTACGCAATTCCGCCCAGAGAGACAATCGCCCCCAGGTTGATGCACCAGTAGAACCAGTTAAAGAACCGTCTCGTGGCTTCTGGACCGCGATCTTTCACCTGCGGGGGACAGGCAGGACAACATCACCATCATAATTAGAACAGAGGGCAACCTCCTGGTCTGGGATTCGAACCCACGACCTCCTGACCCCGGTCCCGCTAGACCAGCGCTGCCCCGAGAATAAAGTCTATGAAGACTAAAGTCTGTGAAAAAGTCTCGGCCACCTCTCGTTTCTTTACACTTTACTGGAGAATCATCTTGTTTGTGCGAAAAAGCTATTTAACGTCTGTCAGGCTCTCTTATCTTTGGCATACTGAGTGGATTAAATGAAAGAAATGGAGATTGGACTGCGACAGGCTGGGACATTTTAGCAGCTTTCTGAGTAACTTTTGACATTTAACTGCATAAAACTTGGTTTTCATGTTTTCTAGTTTTAGATAAGCGGCAGATTCAGAATGTGCGACCTTTAATGAAGCCCACAGGCAGAATTTTATAAATGGAAGGATCTCTTTCTCAGGCCCGCTGAAGGAACTTCAGCTCCTCTGCCGTACCAGCAGGCCGGTCCGTCACACGGTCTCCAAACCACAGCGTCAGTCCCGCCAGTGACGACGTGTCCAGTGAAGGAACTAAAACGAACATTTTCCTGAACGACTCTCGAGTACGCTCCCTCCTTCGCTCTCTGACCGCGGAAAGGCAGCTGTTCATTCCTTGCAGTCCACGTGCATGAGTGTCGGCTGAAACCGTGGACACATCTGTCCCACATCTGCACAGCTGTCGGGTTTATTTCCTCTGCAGAAAAGACAACAGAGCACGGAGGATAAACACCAGAACCAGAACTCGGCCTCCTCAGCAGGACGGCCCCGGTGGGGCGGCAGGGTTTAGGGTTTAAGGACGAGGCTCCAGGATCGAAGGTCGTGGGATCGAATCCTGGACCAGTGGGTTACCCTGAGGTTCCCCTGCGTCAGGTACCATCCCCATCACTGTTCCCCGAGTGCGGGACGGTGTGTGTGGGTGAAATTCAGAGGCGTCCGCGGTGTGAATAGCTCTGAATAAAGTGCACCGCGGGGCGGGAGGGTGCAGGTCGTGCTCTCAGCTGGGAAAGGTTTCACAACCAGAGCGTGACTCCTGTTGATTGGACAGCCAGACGTCCAGGAACGTACAGTCCGATCCGCTGCTCTTGGGATCGGAAGCACGGCTTTACTTCCTCTCGCTGCGTCCGTGTTTGAGGGAGGCGGAGAACAGAGAAGCGCTCGCGTTTGAAAGCTTGCGTTCACAGAAATAGTCCGACGCGTTCAGCTGCTCCAGGACGTGAAGCACAGACGTAACCGAGAAGGTTTTTCTTTTCCAAATCTAAAAATAAGAAGTGCTGCTTCTGGGCTTTTTATGGTCGACTGCAACCCGAAGCCCTGATGTTTAAAATAACGATTTCATTAGAAAATGAGGTTCCACAGACTTACAGATACTTAAAAATACAATGAAAAAGATTATTTATAAAAGTGAAAGTACAGGAATGTACTGAGAGTGTAAAGTAAAAGTACAGGAGTGTACTGAGAGTGTAAAGTAAAAGTACAGGAGTGTACTGAGAGTGTAAAGTAAAAGGTACAGGAATGTACTGAGAGTGTAAAGTAAAAGTACAGGAGTGTACTGAGAGTGTAGAGTGAGACGTGTCTCCTCTGAAGGACGTCTGGAGCGTCTGTCTGTGCTGAAAGTGAACTGAATCTCACTCCATATTAATAGAATTAAAGACTATTAAAGCCTCGAACTTCAACTCCAATAAAAACAATCTACTGAAAATAATCCACATGAACTTCACCGCTTCACTTTCATCACCGTCTCTACTAGTTCTCCATCACGGACACACACTCCACACACCCTGAACTCCACCGTCCACTCTCCCTGTCCTCTCTCTCACTCTCCTTCACTCTGTCCTGCACCGATGGACACACAGAGGGACGTCTCTTCTGTGTTTGTGTCCATTTAGTCTGAGACGGTCTGGATGTTGGGACGGTGATGGAGGATAGAAATGATGGAGGATCTACTCAGACTAAAGGAAGGAGTCTGTCCTGAAAAAGGAAGAAAGGAGGGATTAGGGGGAAAATAAAGGGAGTAAAAGGGAGATAATATAAAGCAGCGCGTTTGTGGAGGGACGTCGTCCGTCTGCACCGTCCCTCCTTCCTGAGAGGAGACCGCTCCACCTCCACGCCGCCTTTCATGCTTTGCTAATTCCGTCACTCTAATGATTTTTCTGCCAAACAGCCCGTTTCACGCTGGCCTCGGCCAAAGTGTGTATCAGCCCTTTCCAGGCACCGCCGAGGAACCCATGACAGCTGGAACCGAGCCATGTGACCGCCGAGCGCCCACGACGATTAACGCAGATGCTGCGGATCACATCGACGTCTTCAGCAGGGCTGCACGATTCATCGTTCAGGACTGATCGCCTCGTGATACTGATTCAGAGACGCCTCGGACTCCAGGAATCGAGTTAATGAAGAAATTAAAGTCCAAATACTTTTGACAACCGTGACCCTTTAAAGACTCTGATTCCATTTTCCTCCATTTCTGCTTTGTGCTCCAAAAATAACTCGTGTTCAACATAAAGGTCATTTTTCCAAGTTGTTCGAATCAAACAGTCTTTGTCATCGTGCCTGACATGATCTCTTTTCTGATTGGCTGCCCTCAAATGAAACTTTAAGAACTTGAGAAAAGTCAGAAAAAGGCTTTTAATCAACAGAAAGGCTTCGTAATCCCAACACGTGGTGCGGGAGCGGCGCTGGTGTTCTGTCCACGCCGTCCAGCCCTGATCTTATTGGCTGCGTGTGGGGAAGTAGCTCTAAATGGACGTCACACGCCGAGGTCTTGTGACACCGACTCTAAATCTGAGCCAAAGTCCCTCAGACATCTGCGGCATGAGCCTCGTCACGAAAGACGTGAAGTGAAAGTTCAAGCCTTTTTTTTTTCTTTCCCACTCTCTCTGTTACACAACCAAAACCCGACACGCGGCTTTAAAGGGGGAAACACGCCAGCGCTCGCCGCTCGGCTTCAGTCTTTTTCTGTCTTTCTTTGTTCCGGTTGAAATCCACGGGGAAACTCTCAGACGCGGGTCCGCGGCCCGGCTCCCGACAGGAGGAAGTATCAAACGAAAAAGCACAGATTTAAGAAAGTACAGTATTACACCAAAAAAAAAATAAAACGTGTACAGGCTCATGCAGACGGATCGGCGCTGATTTAGGGGGAATTAAACACTCATTAAGAAGGGAAACACCACAGCGGCCCTTTTAAAGGGAAAAAGCTCGGATTTCTGACGGGGTTTGATGTTGGAAACACGAGGACCGTTCACTCCCGAGTACCATTCGTCAATGGGGGCTAAAAAAATACTTTTAAAAGTCCCAGAGAGCTCTGCTGTAAATACTTCACGCCACAAACATCCGAGCAATCTGCAGATCAGCCTGAAGCCACGCGGCGCCCGAGCTGGTTCCTCACCCGGGAGGATACAGGACGGCCAATCAGAGACAGCGGATTGGCGTTATTGCTTCATTAAATCTGTGCTTTCACGTGAACAAGCTGGACCGAAGCTGCCAGCTTAAAGCAGGACCATGAAGCAGGTCATGGAAGATGCAGCACAGCTCTGATTGGCTGCAGCTGCTTATTAATATAAAGCCATATCCAGCACCCAAGGAGCAGTGATGGGGACGGTATCTTGCTCAAGGGAGCCTCAGGGTGACCTACTGGTCTGGAACTCAAACCCACAACTCCTAGTGTGTGTGTGTGTGTGTGTGTGTGTGTGCGCCAGCACAAGAAATTTCAGTTTCAATAAACAGACAATAATGAGCGAAAGTGAGAAATTAGAAGAATAAATTCAGACTAAAAGCCTTGGAGTGTCCTGTTCACACCTCACTCCTGCAGCGGGTGTGTTTCACACACATGAGCAGGAGAAGATCTTTCAGGAGGAACCACCTACCAGTCTGTCTGCTCTACGTGAAAATAAGTGGGACGGGGTGAGACATCGCTCTGTTGTCCTCAGGCAGCGAGAAGAGAGCGATCCGGGCTGCTTGTGCGACGAAAAAAATAAAAAAAAACTCGAGAAAGAAAAAGAAAAGAAGATGAAAAAGGATAGAAACTCCTCCGGGTTTCCCTCACCCTGTTTCCAGGGCTCTTATTGGCTGCGGCTCTTCCCTGAGGCCATCGAAAGCGGGGCACAGCACTTTTGACACCACGGGGTTTGGACTCCAGACGTTTGGGTGTGCGAGGCGTCGGCGGGACTCTCGGGGACGACTGGGAGCCCGGAGCGAACTCTGATCTGGGACGTTTCCCAGCGATCTATAAAAACCGTCGGCAACAATGCAGTTCACTTTCATTGGATGACAGGAGCAGCTTAAATGATCAACACAAACATCTGGGGCTGCGATTGGTCAGAGGGCTCGTTTGCATATTCATCCGGCCAATATCGCGATCGTGATCATGATGCATCGCTCACACTCGTTTCCAGCAGCGGTAAGTGTGAAAACAGGTAGCGGTCCAGAGGCCTCGAGTCTCGTGGGACCAAGAGCCAATCTCGTGCCTCGTCCCGAAGGCAGGGCAGGCGAGGCAATGTGGTAATGTGAGAACTCGACACCGTCCTGGGACTCTAAAGTCATTTTAAATCTCCGAGCAGAGATAATAAGCGCTTGCAGGGAATCAGGGATGCTTCGGAAATTGGCAAGCACGTCTGCTATCTCTCCCCGTCCCTCAGCTTACAGATACCATTTGTCCCGTCGGTACCTAAACTCGGTGCCTGATGCCTTCAGTCCAGGACGCCGGCTGAATTTTAACTCTGGAACTGGAACCGAAGAGCCCGATTCTCTCTTTTTTTTTAGGTTTATTAGAATTTGATAACATGTTTTACAACAAAATAAAGCTGCAAAATGAAAAAAAAATGTGGTTTTATGATAAAAAAAGGAACAGATCTCTCCTGATGACGCGCTCAGACTGGGGGTTTCCACGAAGGTCATCATTTTACACTAAAAAAAAAAACCAGCTCATTTACATACCGGCCTGAAGCTTTAGAGAAAACGTAGAAAAAGTACAGAGTACAGGAGAGCCAATCAGAAGAGAGCGTTAAAGGAAAGTTAAAGGAGAGTTCTGAGAGATAAACGCGTGAAAGTTCATTCTGGCTCTTTGGGTTCTTCGCAGCCCTTTAAATGATGAATATTTATATCATCACAAAAAGTGCTTCTAGATCAGCGATCCTGGTCCTGAAGAACTTCTGAAACCAAACCAGAACGTGTTCAGTTCATGTTCCTGATAATCAGCCCTACTGCGTCCTGAACCACGCCCACAAGCCTGCTCCACCTTAACGAAGATCTGGATGAAGGGCTGAGAGAAGATCGGGGTGATCATTGACGAGCTCCTGTCCTAAACTAAAGAAGTTGAAAGATTTCTTCTGGAATCAGTGGGAACCTCAATCTTTCAAATGAATGAACTGGTTAATAGGATTCCCTTATTTATCTTTTAAGCATTTATTTCCAGATAATTTATATTTATTAATAATTAGAGTGGAGCGAGAGGGGATGCTGAGATGTTTCCTCAGGATGTTTAGAAACCTCGCTGAGGTTCATCATTACCTGGTCTGCTCCAAAGGGAGTGATGTTGGACTTCACAGCTCCAACTCCCAACGCCACCAGCACCAGCCCACTGTAGACTATGGCGCCGCAGTAGGGGCTCCGCGGGAGGCAGGTCACGTTCGGGGGAAGAGTCCCGTTCATGTTGAAACACTCCACCGGCTGGACGGGGAAGGCCATCTCCTCCCCGCACAGGCCCACCCTGGAACGCTCGCTGGCCACGAAAGGGAACAGCAGCATCCCGGCCAAATACAGCACCAAACTGCACGCTATGGTCCAGAACTTTCCGAGGAAGGCGTCCGCCAGCCAGCCGCCAAACGGCGACACCAGATAAGTGACTCCCATGAAGACCAAAGGGGCCTGACTGGCCAAGGTGGCCTCCCAGTAGAAGGGGCTGCTGTTGAGGAACAGGACCAGGTTGGAGGTGATGCCGTAGAAGGCCATGCGCTCCAGAGACTCTGCCAGAAGGACGGCGGCGCAGGCGAGACGTCTCCCTTTAAAGATGGAGTCGGGCCGGGCGAGACTCTGCGTGCTGTCCAATAGAGGAGTGTTCTCGTTTACGTCCTGGTTTGCCATGGTCCAAAAGGTCTCCTAAAAGAATCGTGTCTTTCTAAAACTTAATCCCTGCGCTGTCCTCAGTGTCTTCGGTCTTCTGCTGAGAAAGTCCGCGGAGTGGAGCTGAAGGCCCTGAAAGGTCAGCAGTGACGTCAGCAAGCAGTCTGCATTCGGTAGAACCTCTTAAAGGCTCAAATTTATATTATATTTACAATAAAGGACTTTTACACTGCTCTCAGCCAATTAATAGTAATAATTAATCAACATCAACTGCTCCAGTTATTAGGGTAAGGGCCCCAAATTAGGAGTCATCTCGAATAAAAGATGTGAGACTCGAGTAAAAGATGGGGAAATCACACAGAATGAAGGATATGAGCCCTTTAAAATGAAGCACTTGAAAAATATAGGATACGGGCCCTTTAAAGGAATCGGTTAAAATGTGGGATACGGGCCCTTTAAAGGGATCGGTTAAAATGTGGGCTACGGGCCCTTTAAAGGGATCGTTTAAAAATGTGGGCTACGGGCCCTTTAA